>OX578145.1:35676530-35677928 GCA_951213105.1 Amaurobius ferox
TATATTTGTCATGTCATCTAGATCTATGGTATTAAATAGCTCTTGGAAATCATAAGTTCTTAAGTGCAAAGGATGTTTATGATCTTTCAAAATATTGATCACTTGTAGACTGTTTTTTATAATATAGCTTCCTTGGTTATTAAGTTTCAGCAAAATAGGTTGTAAAATCTTCATTAACATATTATTGGCTTTCGTGAGATAGGTATTGCATCCGACAGTAACTGGTCTGAAAGTAATAGGACTTTTATGAAGTTTCGGAATATTAATCAGATACGGATACTTTATAATTCCTGTATATTTGATACCAGTTAATAAATACAAAGCTTTGATTTTATTTGAGATTTCCTTAAGGGAGAGGTTGATTTTACTGTAAAGAACTTCATTTTCATATTTTTCTTTCAATATGTTAATGTAAAATAGTTTACATGTAAATGCGTAGTTACTTGATGCCTTGTCAATATATGTAATTATAAATTGATTTTGAATGTTCTTCAGAAGATGGAAGTTTATTTTACATTGGTCAGGAGGTTGGTAGAGTTTTTTATAATAGTACTTGAAGTCCTTGCACATCTTAGATCGCCATTGATGGAATGCCATATCTGGCATACTGTATTGAATGGAAAGTTTATAAATGAATCGATCAATGTCCTCTCGAAATGCCGTAAACGGATCTCCATGATACGGATTTCTATATTTAGTACCCAGTTTGAAAGCCTGTATTAAAGTGGTATCTACAAGAACTCTGCAATCACCTGTTACTACATGACCCAATATTGGATCGGAATAGGGATTGTTTCTGCATTTGCATTCTGTTAAATATGGTAGATGTAGATTTTGACTTAAAATATTATAGTTGAATGCTTTTCTTCCTAAAGGAATGACATAACGATAAGAAGTCCTGATTTTCAAGTTGCTGATTGGAAGGGTATCTTGATGGTCTTTTAAAATATGTCGAAATGGAATACGATTAAAAGTTTTGTTCTGGAAAAGGAGATTTAAATAAGTTGAGTGTGTAACAATATCTTCTTCTTCATTCTGTAATTTGATTTTAAGGAAGTTAAAACGTTTTTTAAGCCAATCGCTAGTAGTAGCCAAATTCAGTTTCTGAAACAAATTTGTTTCTTTCGTTTTCCAGACTGTTAATTGCTTTATCCAAGTTTTCCAAATGTTAAGCATGAATTTTTTGCGTATAGACAGAATATAAGTACGTATATTATCAGGTTTATGATCAGCATATCCATACACATCCCGTATAAAACTCCGAAAAGATTCCATGCTAAATTCCAAATTTTGTTTTTTCTTGTTTTTACTTCTGTACCATCTTTTTCGTATTTTTAAGGAACTATAATTGATACTGAAGTTTTGCTGAGAGTGGTAATAGTCATTATTATAAAGCTT
>OX578145.1:35683128-35908128 GCA_951213105.1 Amaurobius ferox
TGATAAAACAGAAAGTTCACTAAAGATTTCCACTTCCAGTTTTATTTTCAGTTTCCCATAAATTTCTTTGAAACATCTCTTTCTCAGAATCGGATATCGATGGAACTTAGATGATGACTGATATGGATTTTGCATGGATTCCAGTGGGGAAGGGTTCACTAAGGAAATCAATTTTTGATTCTGGAGATTTCATTTCTGCTTTTCCGATATTCTTTCACAGTGTACGGAGAATAAGTATTAAAAAGTGAACAAACAATGGATGTAAAGGCTAGAGGGAAAAGTTTTCGTTTAGGTTAGCTTTTTTAATGCCTAGACCACATGGTCGATATAGACCAGTGCTTAAGGCGTTAGTATCGCATACGGTAGATCCGGGTTTAATCCCCGCCGCCCAAAAATTATCTCTGTGTTAACATGGAGTATGGGCACGTTTAATCTGTAGGTTCGGAAGTCAGAGATGATGCGTTAGGGAAAGGATGGTACGGTCCCTATGGTTGCCACCCCATATTGAGTTCAGATTTAAATTGGATGGCACTGTTACGACTGTCAAAACAGTTACGTTACATTTTTGGGTAGGTCGGACAGTCTGAAATGACAGAAAACTAAAAGAAAAATACTCAGGCCGCTTAGGTCACTCGAAGGTTTAGAGTAGTCGAACGAGCGACTGGGAAGGATTTAATAATTATCGTAAAAACTGAACTCGCACAACTGAAGAAAATATCTATAAATACAGACATTTTAGCAAAATTGACACACGTCTTTATACAATTGAATAATTTGAGCACTTGAATAATTTTGTTACAGACATTTCCGACTCCAGTCGGGAAAATTTAAAAACTGGAATAATAAAAATAAAATATTTTGATACATGCAAATTCCTGAAAATTGCGACTAACAAACATAAAAAATTTTGATACATGTACTCCCGAGATGCATCGGGAAATCTTTTAAAACATATGAAAACAAACGTAAAACATTTTTAACGCACTTTAATAATTTTACTTATGACTCAAGTCGGAAAATCTTGAAAATCATATTACAAGTTTATACTACAAAAACAGAAATATGATACACACGACTTTAGAAAACATAAAAATTTATCAATAGAAAAGGCATATGCAAAACTAACAAACGTACTGTTGCATGTTTATTTCTAAGGAATATTTTAATGGTAATCTTGAACGACAAAATTGCCTAAATCTATTAAAAACTCGAATTCATTTCTGCCATCATTTCAATATTTTCCCCATACATTGCTATGAAAGTAAAATTAATTCGAGTCAACAGTGAAATTAATGTTTTGAAAATATCAAATTTTCAATTCATAATTACTTTGAAAGTTAGTTCTACTTAATTTGTTTACCAAGAAATGGATCGCAGCTGAATAAACTCATGGATTTGGAAGGAAAAATGATCTTCATTTCTTTACTTTCTTTGTGTCAGGAACTACTTTTAATGGATAATGCACTTTCACAGCTGAGATTTTTTACTTTCTTTGAGGTCATGAGTTTTTTTTATGAGCTTCTCTTGTTTCAGTCTGTCTTTTTAATACCCTAGGGGCTAAAAGTAATTTTCTTAAGGGCATTGTTTTATCTAATCTTTAGAATATGTTTATAAAAACGAATTTCACTCGTTTAAATATATGTTCTTCTTCTTTGACCCATACCGTCCGACTTACCCGAAGATGTAAGGTATTTGTTTGGACGGCCAGGAAGTGCAACCGAATTTAGACAGGAACCCAGTGGGGGAGGCATCCGCAGGGACAGTACCGTCCTTCCCTTACCAACAACTTCTTGGAAGGACTTACAGACTCACATATTTAACGTGCCCGTATGTCTTATATGTTTTAAAACTAAATAACAACAACCACATGAACATGTGGTGTTACTGTTGCTGCGGGACTACACAGATTCTGCTGTCCAGTGAATGCTGTAATACGCATGTCTGCAGTTCATTATTTAGGACTCTGCAACCGCCACGACTTCTGTCTCGGGGGCTCGAGTCTCGCCATTTTGGCTACGTCTCGGCCCACTCTTAACTCAACTGTAATATGCATGCATTAGCTTAGATGAAGTACGCTGTGGCAGTTTTGAGTTCAGCATGTAATTTAATCTATAACTTGTGTTAAAGTTTATTGTTATTAAAGTGTTAAGTTCTTAAACGTTGAAGACCCAGACCGTCCGGCTCGTCCTGAGGACATGAGCAGCCATTTGGACGGCCGGAAGTTCTTAAACGTGTAGAGTTAACGTATTCTTAAACGTGTAGAGTTTCTTTGTACGAGCGAGCGTATCAAGTAACACACGCAACCGTTCTCAAGTATTACAAGTCATATGTGGTTGATGTTTTCTTTTGCCACGTACCTGAGATGGCAGGTCAACTGCACAAATGGACACTCCGTACCGACCCACCAAAGTGGTGTAACTAAAAACACCAAAAACATGTATTTTATGTTCTACTAGTAAACCTATCTGCCGTTGCCCGGGCTCTAAATAAGCACCCGCTACTTATGTAATACATATATGCATTTGATACGTCTTAAAAATATTTTTTGATACGCCCAAAATAAGCAGGCTGCAAATCGAAGCACCCATAAATAAATATCGATTTTTTTTAAATTCGTGAATTTAAAGGATATAGCTTCTGGAAATATTTAAAGCCGCAAAAAGGAAAAGATTCCTTTTCCTCAGAAGTAAAATTCTAAAAATTGATTGTTATCTCAGCGTCTGTTCATCCGATTGAGGTCAAATTTTCGGAGCATACCTATGATATTAATTCAATGTTCAAAAATTTTAAATTCATTTTTCAAATTCGCGAATTTAGAAAATCGAAATATTCATTTTAGTCAATGTCAAGGCAGAAAGTCTTTGTTCAACCATCTAGAATGCGAGCGCGAAATATCGTCTGCAGCTGCGACAGAAAAATAAATTTGATGAAATGATGGGAAAAGGATGATTTTCCGAAATTGAAAATTTGAAGCATTTAAATTAATTCGATTTAAAAAATAATCACGCTGAAGTCTGTCGTACCGGAAGTTTATCTAAACCAGTACTAAATTTCGAGTCTGTCCGAACCTTTGATTTTCCGCTACAGACGACGCACACACACACACACATACACACACACACACACACTCAGACAAGCATCTTCTGTTGTTGTATAAGATACTAATCTCTAATAAAATACCATAAATTTCATACAATAAGTTTCATTTTGCTTAAAAATTTTGAATAATTTAAACTTCGCAAACATTTTCTTGCCTTTATTTATTTGTGTTGCTGCTCTATCTCATTTATGTGGACAACAATACTATTTTTTGCTTCCAAAACCGTTTGATGCATTTAAATATTTTATGACAATATCAACACATGAATTTAAATTAAAATCTATTTTACAAATTTTAATGCTTAAATCATGCGTAAGCACTTCGTTAATAACGGACTTAATTAATAAAACAATATAAAATAAATATATAAATGTATTTATCGTCTTTGAAGGATAAAATATTTTGCTTAGGCACGATAAATGATACAGAACAGTCATTCCAGCAAAAGCAGGGATTTGCCTATCAACACAATATCTTCATCCGACTCGACAAGAGAAGCATTGAACATTTGAAATCAATCAAGATAGAACGAAAAAATTCAAGACGGCTTAAAACAAAGTGTGAGGTCATAATAACTAATTTGTTAATATTTACCTGACTTACATTAAGTTATGATTTTAATGGAAATTAACATCCTATCAGATCTTCGATTTTCAGCTATCAATTACAGTGCCAGCTTGACAAAAGTGCGGATTCTAGTTTGGAATGAATCAAAGATTTCGAGATAGCGTTCTTGAAGGGAGTCCAGACTTGTGGTGGTGCTGTGGATGTTTCGGCGACTTCTCTGATAGATCCCCATCAGCCATGTCATCGACTGTTGTTTGGTTTGAAAATATAATGTGCGATTCGCTTGTGTTATAGTTAATTATCCTGGATTAAATTTATCTCGGGCGATCAAATATGAAATGCTTCGTATAGTATTACCACTGGTACGGGAATATATTTCTGTGTAATTTCGGTATAATATCCTATGCTCAAGCAGTATGTTTAAGGTTATTTATTCAGGCATTAACTCGTGTAGGTTATATGAATAAAAGTATTATTAACTTTCTACTTTTATGTCTGTGTACAATTTTAGAACATTACGAATGTTAACTGCTTATTTTTCAGTAAGATGGACGTTAGATTTAAGTCACTTTAAGATTAGAGAAAATTCCCTTTAGGAGGGTCTTTACAACATATGCTTCTAAATTGAGTAAAATGATAATAACGTAAACGTAATGTGCTGCATTTTAACAGTGGTATTTACAACATTCAGGCAGAAAAAAGTTTCGAATTCAAGGCAATTTTTGTACACCATACAACAAATATTGCATAGAATCCAATGCAATTTATAACATTCCGTAAATTTGCAGAATATAAACACACCATTCCAGTCATTTGAGTTTAGTTGTGTTTAAAGGAGAGAACTTTTTTCTTCTATACAAATTCCTGAAGTAAATGATTGAAATTTTCTGAATTCCCCTGCGCTTTTATTCTTTATTCTTCACAGTTTCCCCAAACGGATTAAAGATTTCCAAGACTAAAGTCTTAAAGAAATGTTTTCTTTTGACCTTTATCTGTTGCATCAGAACTTTGAGAATTAAACTTTTGTGCTTATCTTCCATGTTTTAACCTCAGACGCAAAGCTGGATTAAGCTTTGTTGGAAATTTCTTTTTTAACTAAAGCAGAAGTCAAATGTTTTTTGATGTTTAAAATGAAGATTAGTTGTGTTTTATATAATTAAAATTTTCGAAAGCGTGATCAATGGATACATACTACTTTCCTTACATACTCATATATATAGATTAATGCATAGGGAAAGCTCATACATACAATAACCGCCTATAAGGGGTATTGAATTTCTTGCTGCCATTGCAGATATTGACTATTTCATGCTGACGAGCTCGTAATAAGCGCAAAACTGGTCCATGAATGTTGGTATCTGCAACACCGAAAATTCGAATTCGAATTTTTGACTGAAGAGTACGTTTTATGCCTCTTTGATTTCGAATCGAGCGTTTCTGAAGTGATGTCTACGTGTGTGAATGTATGTTAGAGTGTGTGGGAGGTATGTTAGTATGTGTGTGAAATGTGTGTTCTTATAACAATAGAGACTACATAAGTTCGTTTCACATGTACTTTGCGTTCGAAAAGTCACTCCATAATAAGGCAATGACAGCTCTTTGTCATTGATTGTGCGTGTTAACATTCTACGTTTGCCGCATATTTGTCATCTCTACTGTTCTACAACCTAGTACAGATATAAACCACTTTTTTAACACCTCACGTAAATTTATTTACTAGTTACAAACTAATATTGTTTTATTTCAAAAGAATCTAAAATACTCACTGCGAAGACATTTTATTATAACATGTGAGACCAGAAAGTGTTCTCACATTTGATGAGACACTTTTATGTGAGTATTTATGGTGGCCAGAACGGCAAACAAAGCTTCTAGTCTGGCTGGCACCAAGGTTTATTAGGATTTGAACCTAAAGGTCAGAAGACTATAAATTTAGGGGTGCCATACCAGAGGGGCTCAGATGGGCCGTACTAAAGGTGCAATGGTGCCATTGGGTAAGGGGTAACCAATAAGCGCCAAGTAAAGACGGAGTTACTCCCCCCCCCCACCGAGGGAAACACAGCCTGTGACCAGAGAATGAGATCAGACATTGGAGAAGACAGATGGAATTTTGAGACAAGAGCAGACCAGAAATAAGACAATCATGATTTTGACTTAAAAATGCGATATACTAAAATGGCTTAAGAAAGATGCTGGTGAATAGTTGTTCAGAGTTGACTGGTGCAGATATGTTATGATGAGTTGTGGATAGAACCGCCTAATAGCATGAAATAAGTGGAGTGTTTGAGTTAGCAGTATTCAATGAAGTTACGAGTGGGCATTACACCTCGAGTTGATGCGTGTAACTACAGACGAGATTGACCAAGTGTTGCTAACAAGGCCCAGATTGAAGGTATGTGTTCATCAATCATCCACAGGTTAATAAATAAGTCAGGTATATGGTTCAGGGTCTCACATTCTATCTTAATAAATAATTAATAGGAAGAGTAGTTAATGTTTTGGAATTGAATAGGTATTTTGTATCTTTAATAAATGTTATTGTGAAGTTTAAATTGGTCTAATCTTTGTAATAATTTAATAATATTCCTTTACAGGACTCACACGAAAAGTAAATAATTGGAGGGTTTATAGCGGCACAACATAGCATTGTACATTAAATATAATTCCACTATATGAGAATAACGGCCATGGCAAATTGATAAATTTAATATTAAAATAATAATCCTTAAAGGAATTTTATGTAAAAAGTGTAACTTTAAAACTTATTATTCTTTTTGGTTGCCACATAACACACGATAGGTAAAGTGACTGTATAACACACTGTGGTAAATTCAGTATAACACACTGTTTTGTTGTATAACACACCATAGGAAAGTGAAACTATAATCGATAGATTATAAAAAAAGATAAGCTTTTCTTTTTATCAAAAAATCATTAAATTTTAAACATTTCAAAATGTTTTTCCGCTTCATAAGGCTATATAAATTCCTTGAGCATATATTGACACATTTCAGAATATGAGAGTATTGATTTATTGCGTCGTCATTCAACTTTAAGTATACAAAGCTGTTCTTCCTGTATTCCGAGGTGCCCATGCATCAACTCCTGCCAAGTATAAATTTTAAAATACTATTTTACGCTAAAGAAATAAATCAGGTTGAACGATGAGGCTTGGAGTTCAAAGTCAACATACATAGTAAGTATATAGTAAAGCAAAATATAAAATTATAAATTTATTTGCATAATAATTACATACGTATTATACAAGATGCCTAGAAAGTCCTTAAATATCCCCAAAACTTTATAAAAAAGGTTCATGCTAGTATACGATAGGTTCATTTTACATAATAAAGAAAGATGTCTGTGTATGTGTGTGTGCAGTCTGTAGCTGGAAAACTCAGAATATTTGGTGCACAGATACTTCTGGATCCAAGTAGGTGTCCCTGACATTACTACTTTAATTTAGAATTAGTTTTGTAGTTATTTGATGTTTTAGCCTTTTTCCAACAATTAGGGTGTTATATACATAAATCGATTTCTTCGCGACCTCAAATAGTATCACAGAGTTTACAGCGTGGCACTTTAATGACAGACATGGCAGACTAACAGACTTTGACAGTTGTTGTTGTTGTTGTTGAGACCCAGACTGTCCGACCTACTAGAAAGGTGTAAGGTAACTGTTTTGGACGGCCAGGAAGTGCCACCCAATTTAGACCGGAACTCAGTGGGGGAGGCATCCACAGGGAACGTACCCACCTTCCCCTACCACCAACCTCTCGGAAGGATTTACGGACCCACATGTTTAACGTGATCGTACTCAGCATGGACACGGCGGCAGTTGTGGCAGCGTGCAAATCCAGCGCGCAAACCACTGGGCTACCGCGCCCGAAATGTGCCAACAGCACGCGGTGTTCCCAGGTGGCAACCATCCCAAGTACTAACCGCGCCCGATGCTGCTTGACTTCGGTGATCTAACGAAAACCGGTGTTTTCAGCACGGTAGGGCCGTTGGCTCGGACTTTGACAGTTGTTGTTGTTGAGATCCAGACCGTCCGACCTACCAGAAAGGTGTAAGGTAACTGTTTGAACGGCCGGGAAGATGACTTTGACAGTTGTGGAATATTTCTTATTAGGATGCTGTACTAAGAAATATAAATGTCAGTATGTAGTACCAAGAAGATGTAGTACCAAACGATGTAGTACCAAGAAATATAAACGTCAAGTCCTGTGCAGTAAAAGGTCAGCACCTGCTAGCAAGACGGAATACTGCTGACTCCAAAACATGATGGTAAATTCTATTTAATTTATGATGGGCAATAAAGAATTCCTACACACTTACCAAATGAGTGCCAACGGCCCTACCGTTCAGAAAACACCGGTTCTCGTTAGATCACCAAAGTCAAGCAGCATCGGGCGCGGTTAGTACTTGGGTGGGTGACCATCTGGGAACACCGCGTGCTGTTGGCACATTTCGAGCGCGGTAGTCCGGTGGTTTGCGCGCTGGATTTGCACGCTGCCACAACTGCCGCCGTGTTCATGCGGAGTACTATCACGTGAAACATGCGGGTCCGTAAGTCCTTCCGAGAGGTTGGTGGTAGGGGAAGGAGGGTACGGTCCCTGTGGATGCCTCCCCCACTGGGTTCCGGTCTAAATTGGGTGGCACTTCCCGGCTGTTCAAACAGTTACCTTACACCTTTCTGGTAGGTCGGACGGTCTGGGTCTCAACAACAACACTTCCCAAATGGTTGCTCAAGTCCTCGGACGAGTCGGACGGTCTGGATCTTTCAACACTTCGAATCGTCCGGCCAGTCAAACGGCTATTGAAAACCCTCGGGTTAGTCGAGTGGTCTGGGTCGTCAACACTGCGAATCGTGGCTTGGTCCTTAGGAAATCACAATGGACCTTTCCACACTTCAACGGACATTCCGTGTTCCCTCCCCCTCTCTGAATCAGAACCATTTTAAAGAGACTTGAGCGGGGTTGCACATAATGTATGGGTTCTTGGCATTTGGGAAAAAACTTTCTGCGAGAGGTTTTGAATTATTCATCTTTTTCTCTGGTTTGTGGAAAGTGTGTGTGTTTCTTTGTGGATAGCGTGCTCGCTGAATAGTGAATTAATGGGCGTTTATTTACGACCCTGGAAACGTCGGGTAATTCTTTCTACTCATATTGAAGTTACCATGCCTGGTCGAATAAATGTGATTGAAGCACCCCCTAGTGGAGAATTAAAAATGTTAGAATAGCGAGCTCGGCCATTAAGCTAAATAGACAAAAGATCCAATTATAAAACTGTGGAGCATTGTGGTTTTAGTAGGAGAGGCAGTGATCTTGTTGCATAAAGTATGTATTTGAGACGATGTGGTTGTTGGAGAATTGTTGTCCTATTGAGGAAAACATTTACATGGAAAGAAATCTAGTGTAGAACCTATTTAAAATTCCCTCCATCAGAGGCAATGCACAGTTGAATTCCTGAAACAATATTACCGCGTAATTTGACAAGCATTGCAGGTGTATCTGTGTTAGAAGTCCTAATGATAGAATTTTTGACAGGTATTTATTTTCTTTCGCATACACGTTTCTTTCGGTCCTGGTAACGATTCGTATGAATGCTCTATAATTTTAAATTTGGATTTTTTCGTTTATCTCACTTTGTTTCCGAGTGCGTAAGCATAATTTTCAAGTTGCATGATAGAGAGCGCAGCAATCACTTGTATTTGATTTATGAATGATAAAATGAAAAATGCTTACATGCACAGGGATCGAATACACAGTCAGTTCAAAATTCCTTTCATTAGCAACAATGCGTATTTGAATTCGGAAAATTTTTAGCGTTCTTTGGGATAAGCATTGAAGTTATCTCCGTGTCACAGGCCCTGAGTTTTTGATACGACCCTGATAATACGACAAGTATTTTATTCCCTTCCATATAATAATAATAATAATAATAATAATAATATTAAACTTCATTTTGCCACGCAATGGGCACAATTTACAAATATATAAATATATAACAGTGGGAAGGAACTGCAAAAAAAGGTGCTTTAGTTGGGCCTAGTGAATAGCCCTTAGCCGAACTGGCAACACGCTAGGGTAATATCAAATAGTCCATGGCGGAGCAAAATTCATAGTAAAATAAACTTGAAACAACTAGTAGGAATACAAGTAGTAAATAAATAAATAAACACTAGATTAACAAATCAAGCAAACTTATTTGAGGAATCACTTTAAGTGTTTTTTAAAACTATTTTCTATTTTTAATGAAGGGTAGAAAATAATTCCATAATCTTGAATAAGTAGAATTTTCGTTTAGGTATAAGTTATTTGTATGAGTTTAAGGGGGTTAAAGTTGATTTCTATTTCGAGTATTGTAATTATGATCGCGAGTATTCGCGAAAAATAATGCTTTTCATTCATGATTTTTACTAAGTAGACAATTATCTACAACTGTAAATGACATTTTTCAACTATCTCGCTTAGTTGACGAGTTCCCTATTTTAAAGTTTTAAATTATCCGCTAGGGGCGCTATGATAACTTTCACTTTGTCTGGCATGGTCACTTTGCCATAGATATACCTAACATGTATTCTCATGCACTTTTCTTTGCAAAGTTATTGCTTAGTAAAGTTAGTACTTTACTAAGAGCTATTTATTTATACTCAATAATTGATGTCCTGATAAGTTAAATGGCATTTTAAATTTTTTTATCTCGGACCAAAAGAAATAAATAAAATATAAATTATTTTGGCATATCACGCAAGTTTTAAATCCAAGCAAATAATTTTAATGGTTCCTTTGAGGCTTTCATTTAGAAAATGAAGGAAAAATTCACTCTCTGACCTTTTCGTCTATAATAAGAAACAACTTTAATAAATACAAATTTCCTTCTTGTTCAGAAAATGCCTCTTTCTAGCATTTCATTCGAGGAATGAAATTAGCAATAAAACAACATTTCAAAATGCAACTGTTTCCCCAGAAAGCGTTTAAAAAGAAAAAGTTCTTTTCAACATCAATTAGTTAAAATATTGTATCAACGCCTTCAACAGCAATTATAGGGATTTTTCATAGACACTCATAAAAACACTAATAAATATTTTTAGAATTATGTTCTCACTTAAAGGGAATGCATTTTATATCTCATTATATACAGAGTTCCTTATGCACAGAAACATATTCAGAATGAAGGCCCTTAAGTGTACACTTAGGTCTATCCATAGTAAATTGACTATATGCCTCATCGAATAAAAGTGACTGCAGCGCTCCAGCGGATAATTAAAGAAACTAGGAATGGAAAATCGGGAATAAAGCCAGATAGAAGAAAATTGTCAATTGCAAAGTTACAGAGCATTTGCTATTAAGAATCCGGTCCAGCAAAGCATAAAATCGCGTAAATCGAAGTTAATAAATATTCGTCATACTTCATGAGTTGTTGTAGATCCTGTCACACGGATATAATTGCTAGGCTTCCGAATGCACGTGATAACATTCATTCTCGAATTTAAATATGTATTGTTACTGACAGAGAACATTTTGAACAGAATGTATACTAGATTACTCTGCTCGCAAGTGCTGTTTATATCATTTCTTGATGCGACAGCAAATTGCTTATAACGATATTTTTTAAATTAATGTGTTTAATATCGGATTTAGTGTTAATTTCTACTGATTAGACAATATACGCTACAATGAAGTTCACATCTCTATTCTATCTCGTTTTCTTGCCAAGTTCCCGTCTCTAACTTATTCAATTTCCCGCTAGGGGCGCTTTTATCACTTTTACTCACGTTTGTGTTTCGCTCTAAATTACGACTTAAGTTTTGTTTATTTTAAGTGCGCCACTAGTCTATGTAGCTCAGTGACTAAGAACGCCTATTGGTCAGAAGAAAATATATTGTTTAATTTCCAGCTGAAACAACAGTTCTTTATAATGACAAATGAGAAACTACTATCTGAAGCAACTACTATCCTATTGATGTCTATTGACCGATTTTTAAGAACAATTAATATTGTAAAAGCCGGAACAATCAAGCGGGAATAATTAAAAGGAAAATACGTAAATTTTTAACGTACATCCTTTTATTATTTGTATGTAACTTAAATGTATGAAGAATGTATTTATTACAATGTTTGTAACTTAAGTGTATAAATGACAATAGCATACAAAATTTGCAAACCTTTTATTTACTCCGGTTCTTGAGTTATTCTCCGAGAACTAGTACATTCCTATGGCGGATCTAGAAAGGAATGGATGATAAGTTTTGAATTCTGAAAAAAAAGAAAGAAATATAAATATAAAAGAAAAATAAAATAAAGAAATTTTCGCATTTGCATGTATGTATTTGAATATTTTCATATCACAAATAATTCAAACTGTCTTGTTAACATTCGCACAATTTTATTCCCACATTTTTGATGCCCCATATGCACTAATTATTATTTTATATATATTATTACCGTGCTCTATATGGCACGTAAGAGTTTGATGGCTATATAGTAATTGTCTCATTAGTTCAGTTAAAAAAGTCGGCTAGCCGAAGATTAGTAATTTGAGTCCCCGCTAAGACATGCTTTTATTTATATCTTTGTAAAGCCGACGCGGTGGCCGAACGGTCAAGGCAAGGGTTTCCTAGCGATCGTTCGGCCGCCGGGTTGAGGGTTCGAGTCCCACCTTCAGGGATGGATGTTGTGTCGCAGGGCGTGGGTGATCCTACCCTCATTGGTGAGCTGGGACAACGTCATATGACGGCAAAAAGGTTGACGGTTCTGGCCGGTATATAGGCGAATGATGAAAGAGTCAATTGCCTGGACATTGAAAAAAAATCTTCGTAAATGTCCTTCGATGCATTAACACCATACAGTTTAAATATTGCGAACATAATACGTGCAGAAGTAAAAAATATCTATTAAATAGAAAGGACATCCACATAAATTGCTATGTAAATGAAATGACGACAGCACACATTTTACTTATGCTGCATCACTCAAGACAGTTAGCCAGTTTTTTACTTGCATGTCTTTGAATATTTTCTTAATATTCTTAATATATATTTCTTAATATATATTTCTTAATATACATTTCTTTGAATATTTTATTTTTTATTAGGTCTCAACATTTTGCAAATGTTTTAATAATTATAATAGTACATTCTAGTGAATACATTAAGCATAAAATAAGGAGAATCACACATAATTATTTTCTTAATTTCTGTATATGCTAAAATTGAAGTAAAAAAAGCAATGTAGAAAAATGACACCCATCAATAAAAAGTACCCAACAATGAAAAGTACATGTAAAGGTAAAACATTGTGATAGTGTCAAAAATCCAATTATGAAATTTTGATGAAACCACATGTTTTTTGAAACATCTCTGAATGCAAATTAACTATTTTTACTCTCCCTACAATACATGGTAATGTATAGAGAAAGTATTGGTATCGTAGAGTAATGCCTAGAGTTTTCGGCGGATCTAAAGTTTTTAGGACCTCTGGAATTCGTAAAAAAACATTTTTAGCGTGACGTTTGTGTGTGTGCGTATGTGTCTCTGAGTATGTGTGTATCTGTGTGTGTTTGTGTGTGTATAAGTGTAACGATGTGTTCAAGACATTTGTTGTGAACCAGTGCTTCTTAAACTTTATTTTGCTACCACACTTTTCCACATCGATTTTAGCAGTGCCGCTCTTCTAAAACAGCCATAAAAGCAATATAATAGGTGCTTTCCAGGTAAGCATGTTCCTTCTGTGCCCCCCCCTCTTGTGGGGAGCGCCCCACAAGTTGAAAACCACTGTTGTAAACCATATTTTTTGACCAACAAATCTAAATGCTATATAAGACACTCCCACTGTAGATACCAGTATTCAATGTTTATTGGGGAAAGCCCACTATAAACGCCCGGATTTTGTGGTTTATAAGCTTTATGTATCTGTTTGTTATTGTCGACTCGGGTAAGACGAGAAATATGAGTACAGTTTGTTCGTCCAATCGGCCTGAACAGTCCAATATTATACCGAACTGATGTTTATAGGGAGGGCTTTCCGGGAAATTGCTTAGACTGTTTCACCGCAAAAATTCTCGCAGTTCTATCGGCTAAGGCTCCTAAATGTATAGTGACGAACAGTGATCATCTTGATTCATAGTTGATGCAATGGCTGTACATGACGAAACGAGGGTTACTTCCTAGTCCTTTTCTCGGATTCTCGGGAAAATCAAATATTTTTGACTACTACTCTGACTGATTGGTATACATTTTGAAAGTAGAAGCACCTATTTTACAGCTAAATTGCGCATCAAATATCAACCATGTAATATCTGCGTGGCATTGTGATGGCACAAGTAGACGATAACTAACTGGGCTGGTTGGCGTCAGAATGGTGGTTGCGTCAGCCTGTATGTTTTGGAGGATGTTTATATGGATCTTAGCTACTTATAGCTCTGGTCCTCCTTTCCTGGGGGGTACGAAAATCTGCTGAGCGTTCCCACGAAGCAGGCGCTTTACAAGTTGCGGCTCGAGACTGGCCTTTATGACCACAGCCCCAGATTCGTAATCGACTGGAATCGAGGGTCCTCGGGACTGCCTTTCAGCTCCCGTACGGTGAACGGTCCAGCTGACTTCACTTCCCTGGTAGCAGTCTTGTCTGATTGCAGATAGAACCCCCTTGGTTCTCTACCCCCCTAGCCGGCATAAACCTCCAGGTTTCTGCGGATAATCTGACTGACACTGTACATTTAGGAGCCTTAGCCGGCGCTGTCGTCAAACTGACGTGTATGGTGTCACCTTCATGCCTAGTCATTAGTTTACAGATTTTCACATGTTTCTGAACGCCAATACGTTATTCAACGCTTTAATACCCACCATGATAGACTGATGATGATGATGATTCAACAGTCCAATCTGTTCGTGTAAGGGGCGCAGGATAAACAGGCATAACTGCCACACTTTGGACGATATGTTTTACCTGAAAGCCAAACTGTACATGCCTAAAAGCTAAATATTTCAATCCGTTGAGACTTCTGATTTAGACACGTAACTTATACAATGAAAAGTATCATACGACTGCGTCCGTTATATTTTAATTATAATAACTGTCCAAATTTGCATCTTTTCCAAAAATATAATTATGTGTGCCATTTAACGACCCTATCATTTATCACCGAGAACATTTCCCGATATTTTCCTGTCTTACCATATCACAGAGATTATTCTATTTAAAATGAGAGGAAAAAAAACATTTCGCAGGCTTCTCATGTTCTGTAATAAGACCTGACAGTTCCTATCCTGTAATAAAAATCTCCTTTTGATGTTGATTCCTCTGAAATAGCGCAATCCCTTTTGAAATACTTTGATTGATTCATTCCGAAATGCCAAAAAGTTTTCGTAAATCTCATTATGATTATGTAAAATAAAGAATTCTGACAAATGAAGACTGGAAATCGATCTATTATTGAAAATATGTCAGCACGAATTTTAAACGAATAAACATCCCCTTGTGTACTGAATCGAAATAGTAAGATAAATGATTTTATGGTTATTAAATGGATGGTATATTTTACAAAATATACTGATCCGCTAAATATTGAAGAATTTGCAAGTGACAAACGAAATTTTAAGTTTTTCTTTTATTTATCGGTTGAAGGGCATTTACTGATATTTATCGGCTGTAAAGGGAATTTAATTCCAATCACTATCTAGAATACGAAATTTTAATCAATTATTTCTCATCATTGCTAAATTTTAATGTATGAGTAGGTGGCGTAGATGGCATTTTCATTTGTATTTTAGTTCTGAACACTAAAGAAACATGCATCTAATGCGGGAACTTAAGAAATACTGATGATAATTTTTAATTAAACTAGTATTTTAGCTTGTCAAAGCGAAGAAAACCAATACTCTTAATAATTAAGCTGCAAAGTGTTTTTAAATGAGTTGCATGTTGTTCTAGTGTATGGTGTTTAGCTTAGAAAATAGTCATCTGAATCAAAAATTGGCCAAATGTGCAAATATTTAGCCATCTGAGGTACGGTAGAGCTGCTTAAGCCTCTAAGAAAACATAATAATTAAAAAATAAATCATGTGCAAAATACCATAATCTCCGTTTAGAAGATGGTGAGAGGGTTGAAAATACACCTACATCAGGTTCTGTTCAATAGGTTACCAAGGATCTTCTGGAGGGTCTATAGAGACTTTTCGAAAACACCCATTTTTTCCTACCCAACGTGGTGGAGATAAATAAAATATCTAGTTTCTATAGACTTTGTCTTGTTGATACTAGAGCTCCCCTAACGCATTGTTAGAGCAATTTACTGCCGAATATTCTCCCATGTTATTGCGAATTTGTACCTCAATGTACGATAACGGGTCATAGAAACTAATGGACAAGTATGATGCAAAATGGCGAATGCTCCAGCTTTCTATATGGGAGCCTTAGACGATATTACGAGCAAAGATTGTCTTTTACGTCACTGGTGAGGGAGGTTGTTAGAGAGTCTGATAAAACACAAGTCCGTTAGACAATTATAATATAGTTCAAATTTTCTTTATTCGATGCTTAAAGATCTCGGATTGGGTTGTATTGGATTAGTTTTTAGTTCAACTATTTTTTTATGCACACGAGGGCTGTTTTGAACGCAGCAATAGTTTGAAGTCGATTACGAACCACAACAAATATGCATGTATACACAGGTCTATCTTAGCGACGTCTTTACCATAGTCGACGTCTTACCATAGTCATATGAAACTTTTAGTGAGCTGCAGGTTGTCACCTTCAGCCGAAACGTTTATCCAATAGTTATTTCCGTTGTTTTCAAATTCATATAATATGGGTTTAAGTCGTGAATACGAAATTTGTGCCCTATGTATGAATATATTCTTCTCTGAGCTTGTAAAATTTCGCTCACATGTAAAATGATAATTTTCCTTACGGAGTCTGTATTCTGCTTCCAAAACTGTTTAATGACTTTAAGCAATTGTCTTATGTTGTAACTAACGTAGTATTTCACACGTCAGTACCCTTAGTTTTTTGGAGTCTACCCAAAACTGTATCTTTCAATTAAAATTGCTTTCATGTACATAAAAGGGTATAGTGTTGTTATTGTTGAGACCCAGACCGTCCGACCTACCGGAAAGGTGTAAGGTAACTGTTTGGATGGCCGGGAAGTGCCACCCAATTTAGACCGGAACCTAGTGGGGGAGGCATTCACAGGGACCGTACCCTCCTTCCCCTACCACCAACCTCTCGGAAGGACTTTCGGACCCACATGTTTAACGTGATCGTACTCCGCATGAACACGGCGGCAGTTTTGGCAGTGGCTGGAATCGAACCCGGGCTTACCGAGTGCAATTCCAGCGCGCTAACCAATGGGCTACCGCGCCCGGCAGAGTATAGTGTGTAAAAATTATTCAATGCCGTTTACTCGTAATGTTGTAAGCATTGACTGAAGAAAGTTTTCTTTATTAAACTACTTATGCGAACAGCAAAATTTGCGCTTTCTGAAGGTCAGGTGAATTTTGCCATTTCACAAAATAACTGATTGCATATATTTTACAATATACACTGCCGATGCTCTTCTTTTTTACCCAGTCCGTTCGACCTACCCGAAGATGTAAGGTATCTGTTTGAACGGCCAGAGAGTGTCCCCTGATTTAGACCGGAACTTAGTGGTGTCGCGAACGTTTTGGTATACTCGACAGAGAAGACAAAGTTTTGAAATCAAACACATTTATTAAACATGAAATAACAAGGCAGTTGATCGAAAACAGTGGAGTACAAGCATTTCTCGCAATAACTCAGAGTTACACTCGGTAGGGTGACCATTAAGAACACCCCTGGAGGAAGAGGAACCAAGAGAATACACATATTTTCTGATACATAAAATAAACACAATATTCCTCATATTATACTTGACATTTATATATCACATTTGTATACTTTGAACATATACGACATTTTCATATAACATCATCAATGATTCGATGCTCACGAGGATTTGACAATTAACACTCTATTCGTTAGGTGGAAGACTAAATATATATAAAACTTTACCTCGTCTCTTTTAAATATAACATTTACAATTCTGTACCATGGGAAAGGATATCAGGATGGACTCTCGGCATAAACTCATCGAGATTCTTGCGCAGAACAAAATCCATAATGGTCGGGAAACTTGACTACACAACATCATGCTGGCGGAATTCGACATCTTGGTTGGTTACGGAGATTGGTTGATTCGTACCTTAGGACACAAGGAGGAGTCAGGCAAATACAAATCGCTGTAAAAAGAGCTTTCCCTCTAGCCCTATTAGCGATTCAAGCCGACCAGTGAAAGAACCATTTTCTCTTTTCACAAGACTCATTATTCCATTACTACCAGGCTGATTCATTTAAAAACACGAGTGACTCATCTCTGAACCGAGCCAAACGACTCTACGCACAACTTGTCGAACTATGTTACATATTTTAATCACATCCTTCCACTTTCAAAATTAATCCACCTTTTCTTAAAATTCGCGATCATACGCGAATCAAACACACACGTCTACATTTTTCCACGACTCCTTCCACACTGCTTCCAAAATCCTTTTTCAAACGCGCGCGTGCGCAAAACCTGCAAGTTCCCAACTAGCGACTGAGAAGCGAAAATACAAAACTATTACTATTTTTCTGGAACATAAACACTTTTGCGATTTTAGAGTTCACTTCCCTTAAAAGTCAATGTAATTGAAAACATGTAGAAAAGACATTTACATTTCGAAATTGACACTTTCAATCACACAGAAATAAAACAATACTTTAATATACAATTTTAACACAGAGGTGTGAAAGCCTTATCACACTCCTTCGGGGCCCGGGAGAAAAATTTCCTGCAAAGCGGGGAATTTTTCCGCACAATACTAGGAAAATACCTGCATTAAGTTCCCAATGACATATGTTCCATTGAGAGGAATTTAGTGTAAATTTTGAGCGATGTACATGTACATCAAAGAAAAAAAACAAAAACAAACAAGATCATGACCAGCATAATAACCAAAATCCAAGAGTGGCCTAAAGTTTGACTCGTGAGTCAAAAAAAAATATAAGTCTCAATACAAGCATAGACCTTTACAAGACAACACCAAATTAACAAGACACAAATGATGAAATTGCCCCTTTTAAAACTTAAACACTAATACATTTTCTGGTGAGTACCACAGAGACATGAAAATTTAATTTACTCAACTCACAAAAAGTTTAACTAAACAAAAAGTTTTCTTTCTTCAAAAATTTTACAATTAAAATTCTATAAATTTACTTTTCACAGAAATCAATTTATTAACTATTATCCAACCTTGCCAACAAATTACTTTAAAAGACATTTAAAAAAATTACTAATTTAGAAAATGAGACAAATTTTCAAACCAAGAATGTTGATCAGGCACCCAGGCAAGAAACAAGTCCATTAGAAAGTTGCAAACCTAGAGGTGGCGGTACCCCCAACCAATAAGTCAACAAACACCAAATGACAAAAAAAAATTTCTAAAATTTACTAGACCTTTAAATTAAAAAAAAATCATTCACACATTCATAAAATAAAACAGAGATAAAAATTATCAGTTATCCTTAAAAATCCTTACCAAAACTCTAATCCATCAAGTACTTAATTATCTTAAAATTACTTTAAAACATTACTGCTTATCATTAAAGTAAAGCAAAAAAAATTATTATTTAAGTATTTAGAATTTTAAAACACTACTTCAACCTGATTAACATGGCACTCACATTCAGAAAGCTGCACTGGCACAGAACTTGCAGTACAGAACATTCAGCTGACTGACACATAAAGCAAATTACACAGAAGTTCAGAAATATTGGATCCATTTTAACATAGCATACAGTTTTGCAAAACATTTTGTGAAACAATTGAAAATATAATATTATGAAACATAATTGTCCATCTCACAACAATATCAGTCTTTTTTTTTTTTTTTTTTTTTTTTTGAAAATGTGAGAATTTCATAATCTAAACATTTTACTTTACTTTTGAGCCAATTGCTCTCTTGACATATTGCCTTAATTGACAAGTAACTTTAATGAATAAATTGGCCTCTTGGGCGCAAGTCATACTTGTGTGAATTAGGAACATTTTGAGTTTTAACCCTATTTTGATGGTTTAGAAAATATCTACTTTTAAATTGTCTTGTTTCTTGAGTTGAAGAATTATCAATGTTATCATTATATGTGCTAGAAATCAATTCACTACGTCTAGGAGGTAAAGGAGTTAATCTATTAACGTGGACCAATTGCTGATTACATGGATTGTTTTTGTGTTGAATGACAAAGTTAACTTCAGTTGTTTGCTTGATAACTTCAAAAGGACCATGATTTAAAGAACTGAGTTTTTTTGATTGGCCTGGCCGAATATGAGGTGTGTAAAGATAGACCAAGTCACCAACTTTAATCTTAGGCATTTTAGCAGATTTATGTTGTTGAAGTTGTTGTGATTCCTGAGCTTCCTCAAGGTTTTTCTTAACAGTTACAAAGGTCTTTTTTAAGCGAACCTGTAAGTCATCTGAATAATCATGAGTAGATTTGTAAACTGGATATTTTACACCTGTTAAAAGAGCATCAGGTAGCACAGGGTCTCGACCAAAGACAAGATGTGCTGGGGACTCGCCTGTTGAGGCATGGACTGACGTTCTATGAGCCATTAAAGCAAATTGAATCATTCGATCCCAATCGCCCTTATCAGAATAGACCAGATTCTTTAAGGATCTAACTAACGTACCGTTCAGTCTTTCGACTAGCCCGTCTGACTGGGGATGGTACGCTGAAGTATTATGTTTTTTTATGCCTAATTTCTTGTATAGATTGTTGGCAGCTTCAGAAATGAAGTTACTACCTTGATCCGTAATTAAGTGAGCAGGAATTCCATGAATACTTATAAATCTCTCTAAACAAGCGAGAATATCCTCAGTTTTAACTGTAGCAAGTGGATAAGCCTCTGGCCATCTAGTGAAGTAATCTGTAATGACAAGAATGTACTTCATCCCAGAATTCGAGATAGGTAGTGGGCCGACTACATCCATAGCCACACGTTCAAAAGGATAAGTTGTAATAGGAAATTTCTGTATTGGAGCCTTGTTGTTACGAAAACCTCTGTTTTTTACACAAGTTGTGCACGACTTCACATAATTTTCAGTCTGAGCATGCATGTCTGGCCAATAATAGTTAACTGAAATTTTTGCCAGAGTTCTTTGAAAACCACAATGTGCAGCAACAGGAGAATCATGGCAAAGCCATAGAATTTCTGAGACTAAGTCTTGAGGAATAACTACTCTCTCATTATATTGCTGTCTCTGCTTTGGATTTTTGTGTATGCAATGTAACATACCATTTTTCATGAAAAATGAAAGTTTTTGTGGGTATGGTTTTACACCTTTTTCCAGAAGATTTTTGATTTTTATACATCTAGGATCTTTCAATTGACCAATAGCTATCCTAGTTACCAGAGAAGCTTCCACAGTAGTCTGTACTTGATCTTGAGAATTTTCAACGATTGCATTTATGTTTTCACTACTATCATTATTCTGTACCACTACTCTTCCAGAAATTTTCGTAGGGACAGATTCTACAATACTTTTAGGAACAGTTTGTTTCTGAGTGTTTTGAGATTTCTTTGAAGAAGACTCATCAATACATCTCGAAAAATAGTCAGCTACAACATTATGTTTCCCCGGTTTATGAATGATTTCATAATCAAAAGCCTGCAATGAAACGATCCAGCGAGCTATGCGCGAAGTAGGATCGCTTAATTTGAAAATGAACGATAAGGATGCTTGATCACAGTAAATTTTGAAATGTTTGCCTAAGAGATAGTGCTTAAATTGCTGGGTAGCCCAAACCACAGCCAAAGCTTCTTTCTCGACTACACTGTAATTCACTTCAGCACCTTGTAATTTTCGACTAGCAAAGGAAACTGGGTGAGATAACCCATTTTCATCCAATTGCGAAAGAACTGATCCCAAAGCGTAATTAGAGGCATCTGTATGCAAAGTAAAGGGCAAATTAAAATTTGGTAATTTTAAAATTGGTTCTTGAATAAGCTTGTTCTTAAGTATTTCAAAAGCTTCCTGAGCCTCCTGACTCCACACAAACTTTTTCTGCTTTGATTTTAAAAGATTAGTTAGTGGAAGAGTAATCTTTGCATAATCTGGTACAAACTTCCTATAAAAGCCTGTCAAACCCAAAAATTGTCTGATATTCTTGACACAGGTGGGTACTTTAAATTTTTGCACTAAATCAATGTTATGAGGGTCTGGCTGAACTTTTCCCTCAGACACTCTGAAACCTAAGTACTTTATTGTCTTTCTGAAAAAGAAGCATTTTGATGGCTTTAACCTAAGACCATGTTGAGATAATTTAATAAAAACTTCTTCTAATTTCATCATGTGTTCTTCAAAAGTTTTTGATGAGATGATAACATCATCTATGTATATTCCTGATAACCCTGCCAGTACAAGAGACATTAATCTCTGAAAAGACGCTGGTGCGTTTTTTAGACCAAAAGGGGTCCTACACCATTCGTAGTGACCAGTGGGCGTGGAAAAAGCTGTTTTGTGTGAATCCTGTGGATTCAAATGCAATTGGTAGAATCCTGAAGTTAAGTCCAAAGTTGAGAAAAATGTAGCACCTGCTAAATTATCAATCAATTCACTAATGTTAGGAATTGGAAAATTTTCTGTAATAGTAAGTTTGTTTAACTTGCGAAAATCACAACATAATCTATAAGAACCATCCGGTTTCCTTACAAACAGTACTGGCGTATTGTAAGGTGAAAAACTAGGTTTAATTATTTTAGCTTCTAATAATTCTGTGACTTGTCTATTGAGTTCCCCTTGTAAATGATGTGGAACTTTGTATGGTTTCTGATAAACAGGAACAGATGTTTCCAAATTTATCTCATGTAATATGGTTTTACAACCAGACAACTCAGCAACATTCTTTGCAAAAACTTGTCTATATTTATTCAACAAAGTTGATAATTTATGTTTTTGATCTTTTTGGAGATGACTCAGGTCAAAATCTCCTCCCCAACTTTCAAAAGGCTCCAAAGGTTCACTGGAGTCCAACTCTCCCTCACTCACTACATTAACTTCAACCTCCTCAGACACCTGAATTTCCTGAACATGAGCCACTTTTCTACCCTTATTCAAATGATAAGGTTTTTCCTCTGGGTTAGCAACACGAACCCAAATAATTCCATCCTTAGGAGCTCTATATACAGCTCTAGCAATGAAGATGTGGTCATTTTTCTCTGATTCCAGAAGCAAGGTGGAATTTTCCGGAAACCCTTCTGAAAGTTTGATTTTAATAAATGATTCAGATAAAGGAGGAATTATACATTTTTGTGAATTTTTCACAATAATTGGCTCTTTAATTTTTGTATTTAGAGTTTCTTTTACTCTACATAAGTTATTAACAGTTTTAATGTTTAAGTTCTTATGCTGTGCCACTTCTTCAGTACCACCTCTAACATGATTTTGCTTTTCCCCCATATGCAAAGTAACATTCTGTGCATTTACTACCAAATCTCTAAAAGATTTGCTTCCATTTTCCAAATCGTTAATATGTACCTCTTCACTACCCAAATGTGGCACTACATTATTTTCCGAAAAATTTCTGCTCACATACTCTTCCCGAATGACCTGAGACTCATTCACTACCGGTGCCAGATCTGCTTTGCATTTGGCACATGCATTCGTATGGAACTCTTTCGGTTTACAGTCCTCTACCACACGAACATTTTTTCCACTACTCATCTGCGAGTCAGGCACAGCAATACGCTTTGCGACACTACTTAGGTTTGAGTCTGCACTTTCCGACTCATTTGCCGGTTCATGATTTGAAATCGAAAGTAAATTATTCGTACATTGATAACCAACAAAAGGAATGGAAGAGTTTGAAAACTTAAAACAGAAGTGATTATAATCTATAATAGCATTATGTTTATGTAAAAACTTGTTACCAAGGATTACATTATATGAAATAGGAGCTGGTGATTTTAACACAAAAAATTCGGTAGGGAATCTTTCTTTTCCCAAATTTAGTGAAATAGTGGCTAAACATTCAACTTTAGTATCTTGTGAACTAAAGCTACGCAAAATTGTTGGTTTGTATGTTAGCAACATATGTGCAATGGGTACAGTATTTAAAGCTTCCTCATACACTAAATTAATTGAACTACCCGTATCAATCAATATTGACACTTCACTGCTCACTAATTTTCCTTTTATAATAGAAGAAGATGACAAAGAATTTGTAATATTATGACAAATATTATTTTCCTCAAAATGTGATGTTTGCCTATCAAAAGTTTTTCTATTATTATAATTGTGCATGGGATATCTACTCTGATTCCCAGAAGAATGATTTTTGGAATTTTGCAAAGATTTATATGACTCCTTATTTTTATAATTTTGCGTTCCTTGCTTTCTATACTTCCACTCATTTGCAGACATTTGCCCTCTGTGTCTTTCACCCTGGTGATACCTAGTTCCAGGACTGGTATAAATTTTCCTACATTTTATACCGTACACATCTCTTTTTTGAAAAACCTTTTTCCAACACTGTTCTTGAACGTGACCTAATTTACCACATTTGTCACACTTTGGACGCGGTGAACGCTTTTCGTTAACTTTATCTGAATTAAACTTAAATTTTTCTATTTTACCCCTAAGAAATTCAATGTCCCTTTCCTGTTCTAACACTTTTCTTTTTAAATCTGACATACTTTCACTTTGATCTGGTGTGAGAACATATTTTTCTGGTGTGAGAACACCTTTTTTTGTAAGTACCGGATTAGTCAAGTACATAGCATTATTTTCATTTAAAATAGATTCCTCAAGAATTGCAAGTTTTCTAGCCGAATAAAAATCTCTAGGGTTTTGTGACAACACCAATCTTTTTAGTTCCGGATATAAACCATTAATAAATGAAGTTTTTAAAAGTGTTTGCCTGATTTTATTCTCACTTTCGGAATCTACATCTTCCGGAACAACCTTAAATGAAGCAGCTTCGATTCTCATCGAAAACTGTTTAACCGACTCATTTGGTCTCTGTGTAAAGTTCACGAGTGAAATTATGTTTTTAGTAACATTTTCGGTCACTTCAAAATGATCTTTCAAAATGTGAATAATTTCCTGCAAATTTTTACAATTTCTGTGCTTTGGATTCTCTTCAATCAATCTATTTGCTTCCCCCTCTAAATTCAATCTCAAACAAACTAATTTGTCACACTCACTCCAGTTTGCATGAGTGGCTACTAAATTTAACTTTTCCAAAAACTGTGACAACGAAAGCTCTGAATTTCCCGAGAATTTTGGAATATGATGTGCGAACTTAGGTGTGAAAATATGGAATGATTTTAACATGTTATCATTTACCGATGAAGCACTGTTTTGATTTGGCAAAGTGCCAGAAGAAGAATTCAGACCTACCGGCGATTTATCTGATATATTTTCCTCATTAGATTTAGCTTTGTGGCTAACATTTTTAACTTTACTTCTAGAATTAACAGTATCCGACTCAGTAGCAATATCAAGCGACAAATTCAAGGAGGAATTTAATTTTTTACTTGAATTTTTACTCATCTTACCGACATTTACTTTTTTGTTTCTAGTAATTGGAGCCATTTTGCATAACAATCAAATATACTCGTATAGTTTAACACAATATGCAATTGCAATGTTCTTAAACAGTATTTACAATAAAACCAGTTTTTATCAAATCAAATGACATAAATATGCAAACAAATCAATTTTTTTTATCAAATGGCACATATCAAATTCCAAGAACACTCGTTTTTGAGAATACCGAAAACAGAACATGGGACTCTGTTTACTTAAGAAAACACTCATTTTAGCACAACGGTAATTTTTAACCTTCAAAATTTCAATTCTTAAGAAAATTTTTTAAAAATTTTAATTCTCTCAGCTCTTCCCCACTCACCGAGAAAAGTAACGGCACCAATTCTGTCGCGAACGTTTTGGTATACTCGACAGAGAAGACAAAGTTTTGAAATCAAACACATTTATTAAACATGAAATAACAAGGCAGTTGATCGAAAACAGTGGAGTACAAGCATTTCTCGCAATAACTCAGAGTTACACTCGGTAGGGTGACCATTAAGAACACCCCTGGAGGAAGAGGAACCAAGAGAATACACATATTTTCTGATACATAAAATAAACACAATATTCCTCATATTATACTTGACATTTATATATCACATTTGTATACTTTGAACATATACGACATTTTCATATAACATCATCAATGATTCGATGCTCACGAGGATTTGACAATTAACACTCTATTCGTTAGGTGGAAGACTAAATATATATAAAACTTTACCTCGTCTCTTTTAAATATAACATTTACAATTCTGTACCATGGGAAAGGATATCAGGATGGACTCTCGGCATAAACTCATCGAGATTCTTGCGCAGAACAAAATCCATAATGGTCGGGAAACTTGACTACACAACATCATGCTGGCGGAATTCGACATCTTGGTTGGTTACGGAGATTGGTTGATTCGTACCTTAGGACACAAGGAGGAGTCAGGCAAATACAAATCGCTGTAAAAAGAGCTTTCCCTCTAGCCCTATTAGCGATTCAAGCCGACCAGTGAAAGAACCATTTTCTCTTTTCACAAGACTCATTATTCCATTACTACCAGGCTGATTCATTTAAAAACACGAGTGACTCATCTCTGAACCGAGCCAAACGACTCTACGCACAACTTGTCGAACTATGTTACATATTTTAATCACATCCTTCCACTTTCAAAATTAATCCACCTTTTCTTAAAATTCGCGATCATACGCGAATCAAACACACACGTCTACATTTTTCCACGACTCCTTCCACACTGCTTCCAAAATCCTTTTTCAAACGCGCGCGTGCGCAAAACCTGCAAGTTCCCAACTAGCGACTGAGAAGCGAAAATACAAAACTATTACTATTTTTCTGGAACATAAACACTTTTGCGATTTTAGAGTTCACTTCCCTTAAAAGTCAATGTAATTGAAAACATGTAGAAAAGACATTTACATTTCGAAATTGACACTTTCAATCACACAGAAATAAAACAATACTTTAATATACAATTTTAACACAGAGGTGTGAAAGCCTTATCACAGTGGGGGGCGGTATCTACAGGGGCTGTAGCCTCATACCCCTTACCTCGGAAGGACTTACGGAACCGCATATTTAGAGTGCCCTTCTTCCGCGTTAGCACGTGAGAGCTGCAGTTCGCTGAAATGGCTATGCAAGTCATTTCTGAAGATATTTACGTTTTTTAATATATATTTTAGTGGGATGGTGTTGATTAAAAATACGGTAAATTTCTAAACTTAAAACTGGAAATTGGATTGAATTTTAAATGCGCATATAATTTGTTTATTATTTTCGTCTATAAAAAATGTATTTTATCCCGATGAAAAGAATTAACAAAAAATGAAAAATAAATTTCAT
The DNA here is from genome assembly GCA_951213105.1 of Amaurobius ferox. NCBI lineage: Eukaryota > Metazoa > Arthropoda > Arachnida > Araneae > Amaurobiidae > Amaurobius > Amaurobius ferox. The sequence continues at coordinate 35,710,300 of OX578145.1, forward strand.
TATAGAAAGGTTTTTTTTTGTTCGCACCAGATTTGGCAGATTTATTGTTTTTCTGTTACCAGTTTTTTGCCCAAGTATTGCATATTAGTTGCGCACTAATTTGTTCTTTTCGTCTTACGTCTTTATTCATTTATCTTAATTGCCTGGAATGCAATTGCGGCTGATTAACCTCACGGTGAGCGTATACGGAACAAGAATAATGAAATTGAAATGCGTGGAAATGTTTTTTAGAATAAAAAAGTTCTTATGCAATAACCGGAATAAAATACTTCTTCACGTACGTTTTTCCTCTGTTTTTTTGCCTTCTGAAAAAATGACGTAGTTTAGATTGAAATGGGAGTAGAGAAACGAGTTCTTATGTTGGAATCCGATAATTTTCTTGTCTCTGGTTCAATATAGATCGCCCTGTAATTGGGTTGAGCATTTCTCCTAGGAAATAAATAAAAAACGTAATTACTTTGCATAAACTGGATACGTATAAACTGGAAATTATTTCAGATACTTTTGTTAAGCTACATTTACATTTAAGAAAATACGGTAAAAATGCACCAACCTTGAAATATTGATCAAAAATCTGGATCGTAAAGCTCCCCTTGATTTCCTCTTATATACATATCCTAAGTTGTTTATAAGTTCAGTTTTATCGGAATTAATATAAAATTACAAAAGAAAATCTACGTTAGAAGCTTTTATTTGTAATTCATTTATTTAAAAAACTACGTAAATAACTTGATTATCTATAAAAGTTGGCAATAAGCCTGCTTAATCCGTAAATTAGATTATTTTAATGTTAATTTTAACTGTAAATTTTATATTATCTGACACAGACCTCTGTTAAACTAACATTATCTGGCAAAGATCGCTGTTAAAACTAACATTATCGGGCACAGACTACTAGCGTCACTGCACCGAGAAATATTCTTTCTCATAGGTAGTAATGCTGTAAAAATTGCGCGTTGTAAGTCATCGAATTGCTGAATAGTTCTATCTAGGATCATAAGGTTCATCAAAAATCGTATCAACGTATAAAGTTCATAGTGTATCTACATTCATGCTTGAATTATTGTGTCAACGACTCACTGACAATGAACACACACACACATTATTTGTCGTACGCCAGTATGAAGGCTTGCAAAAATTTTTTACGATGTCTCCAAATGCGCTTTTCATTCAAAATCTCGAATTCAAACTAATACAATCTTTGCACCATGGTATAAGAAAGTAACAAAAAGAATATTTTCATATAATTTTATTAGTTAATTTTTATATTTCATCAATTTTTTCCACTATCTATTATTACTGTAGTGCTTTCATTGTTCTACGTATATATAAAAACTTGTAAAATTTAGACCATTTCTTAGGGGTTTCCTAATATTTTCTTTTTATACATTTAAAAAAAATATGGTTTTTAATGATATGATTGAAAATGATACATTGTGTGTTTTGTATACAACCAAATCGCGAACAAAGTTTTCATATTATCTACAATATGTGCATATTATCCATTTGCCAATAGCAGAAAATGCAGAATAATAATAAAAAAAAATCTGATGTGGGCAACACATGACTTTCCTTATATAATGCAATGAATCTACTACTTTTACAGTAAAAAATAGGTTATTCTAGGAAAGAATATTCTAGGAAAGAATATAGGTAGATACATTATACTATTTTACATAGGAAATAAAATCTGATGTGGAAAACACATGACTTTCCTTATATAATGCAATGAATTTACTACTTTTACAGTTAAAAAGAATGTTATTCTTATAGTAGATACTTATATTCTTTCCAAGATACTGAATTTTCGTCAATGAGTCGTTATTTTCATTGATTTAGCGTCATTTTTATCCATTTGGCGAGATTTTCATTAAATTGGTAACATTTTAAAAAGTCGCCAAGTTGGGGACATTCCGCCAAATTCGTCGGCAAAATCTCGCCAAGCGTAATGAAGGGAGAAATAAGTTATTCTTATAACAGATAAATGACTAGTGGCGTTCAAATACAAAAGTATTACTCAAAGTATTTTTCCTCATGAATGATGTCACTAAATTTATCACATGATATTACATTTGAAAAGTGAACATGTTTCTCAACGGTTAATATATTTTGATAAATTTTTTGATAAATTTATTGATAAATTTGATAAATTTATTGGTTTTTGTGATAAATTTATTTGAAAAATGTGCAATATCTCGAGAACGGTTAATACTAGCGTTCTAAAGTTTATGTCAATAGTTTTCTAAAGAAAAATTACATAAGAAATGTCTATTTGCGTAACTTTATTAAAGATTTTGACGTTTGATGATTTTTTCAGTATTTCACTCGAAAATTTAGGGGGGTTCTGAACATTCGATTGTGTTTAAAAACAATAGGCTTCCAGTATTCACGGATTGTGATTTTTGTACTAAATTTAATTCGAATTACTTTATTCATTTGTGAGATATCGTCTCCACAGACTCACACATACACACACACACACACACATCACCTCAAAAATGTTTGATTCGTGATCAGGGATGCTTGAAACGTGCTCTCCCGTCGGAAACTCGAAATCGAATTTTCGACCCCGTCACAATACTTTCCTTATACATTATGTACATAAGGAAAGTAATAATACTAAAATGACACAGCAGAAATAAAGTATTATTAAATATTAAATTAATATTATTAAATAAACATATTTATATGTTTAAATATGCAGATAATGATTTAACCGTCAAAGAGTTAAGAATGAGATATCAGTCGAAATTCGATTTTGAACCGGGTCAAAATTAAAGATATTACAAAAATAATATTAATATAATATTCTTTTATTGCTGTTCCATTTTATTCATTTTTCTAAATTTCCTTGTGCTATTCGACCATTGATAATATGCAAATTTTGTTCGCGGTTTAGCTGTATATAAAAAGCACAATGTTTCTTTTTCAGTCATATGACTCTGATGGCAGGCTTTTCAAGATCAAAAGCGCTTAGGCTTTGTAAATATCTTTAAAGTCATTCTTTAGTCTGAATAAAGTTTTTAATTTTTTAAATTATGTAGCGTTATATCTAGATATTAGACGTTCTCTCAAATGTAATTATTTCTATTTTCCTCATATCTACATAATATGTAAAACTTGCCACCTAATTTTGGTTCAAATCGCTTCATAGAATTTTGAGATTATGAGAAGCCAAGGATTTGATGTCCGGAAAAAAACCTGACTTGTGATTGATTCTGTGAATACTTGCTACATCGGTTAAGTTAAAAAGTTTACAACAAACTACTCCTACAAATTTGAACCTATATCAATAGGTGTTTGTTGCTTACATGAGATTTATTGATTTTTTATAACTAGTTTCTGTTTCCATTTTTTTATTAGTTGTGTTCTAAATTTGACATTTCCTCTTACATACCTTATTAGTGTACCCTAAATTGCAATTGCGGATGATTAAATTTATGGTAAAAGCATACTACTATAGAATAATGAAACTGAAATGAGTATTTTTTTAAGAATAAAAAAGTTCTTATATAATAATAGGGTTTAACTAATTCATCGCATATGATTTTTCTGTTTTTTCGGTCCTTGAAAAAATAACTTGTATATTAAATAGTTTTTATGGTCGAGTTATTTTTTTATGTTCAAATTTGATATTTTTTATGTTAGTTTGTAATTGAGGTTAGCTTTCCCCTCTTAGGCATAAATAAAGGAGCAATTACTTTTATCCGGATATATATAAATGGAAATTAATTCAGATAATTATGTTCTGTTTTTTATGTGAAAGCTTGAAATTAAGGTAAAAATTTACAAATCCAGGAATTTCTGATGAAATTTAATGGAGTTCTATTCGACAATCTTAAATATTCAAATTCCAGGCTCTTTTGACTATTTATATCAATAAATATCTGACTATAAAATATCATAGCTTTTTTATAAACTGCCCATCACAAGGTTCACTTTAAAATGTGCCTTCCATTTCTTTAAAAATTAATTTTTGAAGTTGATAACAGGTCTGTTTCGCCGATGAATTATATACTTTCGTTTCATTTGTGTTAATATGTACAATTTTAATAATAATGCATTCACAGCCTCTGTTTAAACTATAATTATCCGGAAGAAGAACATAATCTATACTACATTGTTTCAAATTTTGAAAAATATTTGTAAAGTAAAACATTTGTTAATAAGTATGATGAATTCAAATATGCTGTACTTTTGTTACACTGCGTAGATTTCACTTTACATGTTTAATTTTCCTCATAAAATTTTCTGCTACAATTGTTCTAGAAATAATAATCGCTTCCCGTAGAAAATAATGCAATACAAAAAGTTTTAAATTTCATATATTTTGTATTTTTATCCTGCAAGCTATATCTAGCTCTTGATTTAATCCTGCAAGTTATATCTAATTTTTATTTTTATATCCATTTCTTGTTTTAATCCCGTAAGTTATATCTAAATCTTATTTTAATATCTAGTTTTTGTTTCAATCACGCAAGTTATATCTAATTCTTAATTTTAGATATAATTATTGGTTTAATCCTACATGTTATATCTAATTCTTAACGTTATATATTATTATTGTTTTGAGTCTATAAATTGTATATAATTCCTAATTTTATAGCAAGTACTTGTTCTAAACCTGTAAGTTATAACTAATTCTTTATTCATATACCGCTGTGAAGTTATTGTTCTTCACAAACAGAATTTCATAGTGGTACATGCATTATTTTTTGAGTTCGTGTCAATAATTAAAAGCACACACTTATATACATACATATTCAAACAAATACACACACATACACACTCACGCACACAAAAACGCAAAGAAGGAAATGTTCATCACAATGTCCCAAATATATTCGAGAAGCTGCTCCTTCTAGTCAAAATCTTTAATATAAAAATATCGCTGAAAACATTACATTTTGTATACAATTGTTCGTGAAAACAAAGATAAAACTGTATAAAGACTATTTCTTCAAAAATTTTCAGATTAAGTCAATAGTTCTTGCCATCTCAAGGATGTTATGTTATCAAGTTTTACTACACCACGATATATATGGAAACGTGTACGTACATATCAAATATTTACTTTCCAGGGAAATGTTTTTAAAATATTTCTATTATACTTATAAATTATAAATAATAATAAAATTCCATTCTGCTTGAGATAAACTATCATATTATTTCAAATAATATTTTATCTTTACTAAATTGTTATCGTGTTTCTAGAAAACTTTAAGAAAAATCGGTGTTTAATCTGAAATTGACATACTGTCACTGACACAGAAAAAGTGAGTCTTCTGAGTTGTTTCTATATAAACGTCATTTATAATTTATGGGATGTCAAATATGTCTTCCAGGCTATATCGTACGACACTTTAATCTTATCATAAATTTCCGGGTATATAGTTTTTGAATGCTAAGACTGAGTATTTATGAGGAAAATCGATTTACGTCACTATAGTAGAAGATTTTGATTACCTTTACTCATAAAGGGTCTAGCTGGGGTGAACGCAGCTAGCAGTCACTTTTTATTTATTTGTTTATTTATTTTTAAATTTGACAAACATTTGACCAAACATTTGATAAACATCCTGGTGTTGTTTTCTGGTTCGTATAGCAGCGTAACTATGTTCAAAATGTTGTTGAATTTAGTTAAAAAGTTTTTCAGATGAAACGGGGTTACCTCGATTTGGAAACAGAGCGACCGATATACGAAATAAAAAAAAAAGAAAAGAAAAATTATATTTTCATAATTGGCGCCTTCGAAAACTTTCAGATCTTAATTATTTCTATTAAGCGTTATGGACGAGGAAATAAGTTATTCTTACAGCAGATAAATGACTATTGGCGTTCAAATACAAAAGTATTACTCAAAGTATCTTTTTTCATGAATGGAACGAGCTAGATCCACAAGAATGATGTTATCAAAATTATCGCATGGTATTACACATGAAAAGTGAATATGTTTTTTAATAGGAAATATATTTTTTTATTTTATATAACTTTTTGTTAATTTTTTTGAAAAATATGCAATACTTCGAGAACGGTTCATGTTAGCGTTCTAAAATTTATGTCAATCGTTTTTTAATGAAAATTACCTAAGAAATGTCTATTTCTATAACTTTATTAGAGGTTTTGATTTTTGACGATTTTTTCAAAATTTCACTCGAAAATTTAGGGGGGTTCTGAACATTCGATTGCGTATAAAAACAATAGGCTTCCAGTGTTTACGGATTGTAAGTTTTGTACCAAATTTCGTTCGAATCGGTCCATTCGTTCCTAAGTTATCGTCTCCACAGACTCACTGACACACACACATACATCACTTCAAAAATGTTCGAGTCGTGATCAGGGATGCTTGAAACGTGCTCTCCCGTCGAAAACTCGGAATTCGAATTTTCGACTCCGTCACAATACTTTCCTTATACATTACGTATATGAGGAAAGTAATAATCCACAATTTTCAAATGAATATTTTTGGTACAGTGCTTATACTAAATTTTTCACTTCTAGGTACTGTACTTATGGTAATGAAATATAATCATTTGCACTAAAACTTTCAAAAATATAAATAAAAAATTTACAAATTTAGAATATTTAAATATAGTTTCCTACTCTAATATTATAGCTGCTATATTAACAAACACAGCCGAAGGATAAATCGGGATTTCTTGATCAGTAAGGAATCGAATGGAAAACGACGAAGCGTAATGATATAAGCTCGGAGAAATTTTTCTCATGAATTGCAAATAATTAACAATCTATTCGTTTTCATCTCCCAAAAGTTTATGTATAATCCCCTAGATATGTATTTTCCCATTCAAATAAACGTCTCTTTTCCATATCGAATTCGTGAATTTTAGTGAAAACATCCACAAAAGTTTTGAATCATATAAAAAGTTCACAACAAAAGTTCAACAATCACACAAAAGTTCTGCAATTGCATAGCGTTTTAATGTTTTCTATTAACGCAGATTCTTGATTATGAAATTTTCAGATGGCAATTTTAGATATGCATTCATAATTTACCGCATTATATCTGCCTGAAACCAAGTTCCCCACCCAGTAACAAATGATGCTGGAGGAAGTTTTAAATTTGGGAATAGTTTTTAAAATTCTGCTTGTGATTAAAAAATATTCTCTTTCTATTTGTTATAAAATTTTAAACGGTGATTTATTGTTTTTTCTACTTTATGTAGACTACAATACTACAATAATTTATTATATGTGAAAACTTAAAACTTCATCGAAAAAAATGAACTTTATTCAAATGACGTCAATGAAATATAAATCGATAAGCTCTCTATGAAAAACCAGTAAATATTTCATTCATACACTTTTTTAAATTCCTTTTATTCATCACAATACTACAATAATTTATTTTACTTAAAAACTCAAAACCATGGAGGTGAAGGTAATTTAACTCTATGCTTAAAACTTCATCGAAAAAGTGTAATAAAATCGTCTGCGTCACTATGTAAAATTAATTAATGTTTCATTCATATCAGCTATATAGCAGACTCCAGAGATAAATAATTTTGCATTAAAGAAATTCAACAATTCTTATATAACTCATCTTTTAGCTTCATGTATTTACATTCTCCATAAGTAAAAATTAGGCTTCGTTGTAGAAATAATCAAAGTTTGATGAACATTTAAACTCAAATATATTTTAATTGTTATTTTAGAATACAGATGCACAGAAATTAAGCAAAAATAAAGTGGTTTTAGGACGGATACAACACTAAATATAAGTTAAAAAGAAATTTAAAAATCACGATTTTGTTTGAAACAAGATTGAGGGCATTGATCGTTTAAACTTAAATATATTGTAATTGCTCTATTTTAGAATATGGATGCACAGAAATTAAATAAAAATAAAGCGGTTTTAGGACGAATAAAACACTAAATATAAATTAAAGAGAACTTTGAAAATCATGATTTTGACACAAGATGGATGCCATATTTTATTTTGAAGTGTGTCATGGGATCCCTTCATATGATATGGGTGTAATTATTATTTTAATTTTTATTTAAAAAACTACCTAATATATATGTTTTATATTTTTTATGGAATAATTTGAATATTTCCTAAAACTTTCGAAGCAATTTGGGAAATTAAATTCGTTTAAAAAATGTTTGAAAAATTAGGTCCCATAGGGTTCAATATAGTTCATTTTTTCAAACCGGGTTCAATCCAAAACGAATTGGGTGATATTATTCATTCATATTCCCGTAGGTCCCATAGACCGTCTGAATAAAATACTAAAATTTTATTTTGATAAAGTCATTTTTACGGCAGTTATCGTGCGAACAGACTGACCGACATACAGACAGACGGACAGATAGAGCAAAGTCATAAACACTTTTCAACTATGTTGTAATGTGTTAACAAGAAAGATCAATCATGCTTAAAACATTGATTATGAAACACTTTCCAACTTCAATGCAATTTTATTTAAACATGTCTAAAATGCAATACATTCCTCGGTAATATTTTAAAACTTCCCACAATACTACATTGATTTATTTTATTTGAAAACTTAAACCTTGATCGAAAAATATGAACTTCATTCAAATGACGGCATTGAAATATAAATTGCCTTGTTTAAACATCTCTAAAATGTGATATATTACTCGGTAATAATTTTAGAATTATCATAATACAACGATAATTTATTATATTTAAAAACTTCATCGAAAACAACTGAAATTCATTCAAATGACGTCATAGAAAAAATAACACGCCTGGCTCTCTCTAAAAAAGCAGTATTTCATTCATAAATAATTTCCCATTCATGTCATTCATCACAATACTATAATAATTTATTTTATTTAAAAATTAAGACCATGGAGCTACAAATAATTTAACTCTATGCTTAAAACTTCATCGCAAAAAATCGTCCTTCTCTCGGTAAAGTCAATGAATATTTCTTTCATATCAGCTATGCAGACTCCATGAGCTAAATTCTTTTGCGTTAAAAAAATACAGCAATTCCTATACAACTCATCCTACATATTTTGCTGTTTACATTTTACATAAGTGAAAAATAGGCTTCGATGTAGAAATAATCAAATTTGGATGAGCATTTAAACTCATATATATTGTAATTGCGTTGTTTTAGTATGTAGATGCACAGAATTTAAACCAAAATAAAGTGGTTTTAGGACAGATACAACACTCAATCTATATAAATAAAATTGAAAATCTGTCTGTCTGTCTGTCTGTCTGTCTGTCTGTCTGTTTGTCCCATCATCACGGGAGAACGGCAGAACCGAATTTGATGAAATTTGGTGGGTAGCCTAGAAATAGCCCCACTTAAAATTTAGTCCGTATTTTGAGTTTCCACAACCAGTGGTTCTCGAGATATTAGTAAAAAACGAAATTTTTGTTTGTCTCATCATCACGGAGAAACGGCTGAACCGAATTTAATCAAATTTTGTGGATAGCCTTAAAATAGCCCCCCATAAATTTAGTCCAAGTTTTGAGTTTCTAAGACCAGGGGTTGTTGAGATATTAATGAAAAACGGAACTTTTTCCTATGAGTTATACTCTCCAGCTCCGTGGTTTATTCAAACGGAAAGGATGAAAATCGTTTGTTTAAAACGGCGAAATGAAATAAAACTTTATTTCCGAGTTTGGTGCAGGAATTTTGCATTAATTAGTCACTATCGGAAAACACGAATTGTTTGAAACATGAATTTAAATGGAAAAATCTACCTCCGTGGTTATATTTCACAAGCTTTTACTCAACGATTAAAAGTATAAAGAAATCAAAATGGCTATTTAATTTCGCATTTTATGAGGAAGATTCTATCTTATATCATGTTGCTCGGCAGCGGAATGAAATTAAATGTGTTGTTAATATTTATTATTATTTTTTCTATTTGAATAATAAATAAATGGATGTAAAAATATATTTTTAAATGAAAGGTTTGGTTGTTCTTTTAATTATATAAATTGCGAACTGCATACATCATTTTCATTTATTTTAGCAAAGAGGTTTCCAGCTCATATATTGTGCTTAGCTAATAAACTCATATATTGTGTTTACCCAATAAATTCATTTAGCCGATTGTAGAACGGCTGTATCTTATAATACAATTTTAGTGTTTTCATTTAGCATATACAAACGGGGTCAGAAAATTTTATTCTACAGATCTGCAAATTTAGAGCTACGAGTTTAGCGAAATATCTCTAAATAACTTGGAAACTTTTCTTAAACTTTACCAAATTAGCGGAAATGTTTCCAAATTTATAAAAATGACGCAAATCAATGATTTGTTTTTTTAGAATAAAGTACTGAAATGATGTTTCTGTAGCATTTGTCTGTCAGTCCATCCATCCTACTTAGTAACACATTTAACGAATTTTTTTAATATCACCAAATTGATAAAAATATTTGTGAGTCCATAAAACTATCATAGAATTGATAAAATCGCGCTTAATAAATGAAAATAATTGTGTTTTGTTAGGGGATAGTATTGTGTTGATGTTTCGTCAATTTGTCGCAAAATGGGACTATCTGTTCTATAGTCCCACTTGGCGATAAATTTGGGGATTTTTTAAGTTATCGCTAAATTGACTAAAATGTCGCCAAATCTTCCATGGAGGTCGCATTATTCAGATGATATGATTTCCATCAATTTATTTGAAGCAAATAATATCATGTCGCTTAGCAACGGATCCAATATGTTATGCGGCATACGATTTTATATTAAATCTTTTCCGATTTGAAAAATAAAGATATGTATATAAAATAAATTTCATTGACATTGCATTTTGACTGGATAATATCAATTACAGTCTTCAGATTTAAACATTATTATTATCGATATTTTCGGGGACTTTTGATTCAGAGATTATTGATATTTTCAAGTTATTATGACATTGCTTTATTATGACGAAAATTGTTGAAACTCATATATAGTACGTTGTACGTAATCTTCTACAAATGCATTATATCTTCTAATCTACGAGAATATAAATAGTACAGGTATATTGGCATATATTTTGATATATATTGGCATATATTGGAATCAATTACGACCTTCTGGTTAAAGATTACGGGGATTATTGATATTTTCAATTTATTACGTCATCTCCTTTATTTTGGCAAATATTTTTGAGACTCATATTGTAATACGGGTAATCTTCTACTAACACACTGGCATATTTTCTAATCTACGACAATATAAGTAGTACGGGGTTGCATATAATTATTCAATTCCTTTTTTTTTGTAAATTTGCTTACAAAAGGGGTCAGGATGTTTTATTCTTCAGATCTGCCCGTGAAGATAATTTTGCATAGTGAGAACAGATTTTCTTAAACTTCTCTTTATGAGCAATAAATTTAATATTTTAACAGAATTTGCACATGATTGCGAATTATAAGTTTCTTTATATTATATACTCCGTACGAAGAACGGGTATGCTGCTAGTATGAAATAAAAATAACTTTAAAATTCACGATGGATGCCTTATATCAGTTTGAAGTGGGTCACGTGATCGTTTCATATAAGAAGTGTTATTATTATTTTAATTTTTATTTAAAAACTACTGAATATATTTCGCTGAATTTTTTTTTATATATTTTATGGAGCAATTAAATATTACCTGAAAATTTCGAAGCAATTTGTGAATTTTAAATCCGCTTAAAAAATGTTTGAAAAATTTGGTCCCATAGGGCTCAATGTATTTCATTTTTTCAAACCGGGTTCAATCCAAAACTAATTGGGTGATATTATTCATTTATATTCCCATAGGTTCTACAGACCGTCTGAACAACATACTAAAATTTCATTTTGATTAAGTCATTTTTACGGCAGTTATCGTGCTAACGGTCAGACAGACAGACAGAATGAACAAAGTCATAAACACTTTTCAACTTTGTTGTAAAGTGTTAAAAAAGTATAAATATGAGACTTTTTTTCAGTGAATTAGATATATGGAATTATATATAGTAATCCCAGAGACATGCAAAATACGTATATTATGTAAAAATAGCATTATTTTGAACAGTTTGATTTTAAACGTCAAGAGTTGTTGAAATTCACATGTTATGGCTTTAGGGGAAAATATGCAAAAATATAATTCGTCCCCATATTTTTTACAAAAGAAATAGGAATATAGACGGTTTTGACAGTTTTGACAGCATCGTAATCATCTTTGAAATTAGTGTACATAACAAAAATATATGATGTGGACAGCACATGATTGTCCCTACATTATTCAAAGGCATTATTGCCTTCACTGCAAAATAATAGTGTGCAAGATTCAGATCTCAATGTATTTGGTATTGATTTAATATCGCATGAACTGAAATGTGTCACTTTTGACAACTTATTAGTCCAAACAAAATTATACTCACGTGCAAAATTCTCATCAAAATGCAATTGACATTTAATTCATTTATTCGGAAATTAATGACTATTGGCGAGTTCTTGGCAAAATACAAAACTACATTGGCAAAATACAAAACTACTACAAAAAGTAACATTTCTTGTGAATGGAACGAACTAGATTCACGAGATTTCTGTTAACAAATTAGCTGCATAATATTGCTCATGGAAAGTGGTAGTGTATAATTTCTGATTAATATTTCAATTTTATGTAATTTATTTGTAAAACGGTCAAAATCTCGATAAGGATTCATGCCGAGGATCTAAAACTTAAATCATTTGTTTTCTAGCGAAGGATTACATCTCATTATTTTTTCTTATTAATTAAAGTCTTGAATTGTTAGTGATATTTCAAAGATCCATTTAAAAATCAAGAAGTGGGGTCTTTTGAGTAATCGATCACATTTAAAATAAATAGTGTTTTAGTGTGCATTGACTACAATAGTCTTACCAAGTTTCATTCGAAACGCTGCATGTGTTCATACAAAGGCTCACGGAAGTACACACATGCATGTACATACACACACACATACCCTAACATACATGCACACACATACACACTGAAACCCTAACATAAATACACACATACACATGTACACACAGTCTAACATACATGCGCATATGCACACTGTGAGACCAGAAATTGTTCTGACATGAGACATTTTTATTTCATTATTTATGGTGTCCTTTATGGAAAAGAAAGCTTGAGTCTGGCTGGCGCCGAACTTTACGAGGACTTGAACTTTAAGGTCAAAAGGACTATAAATTTAGGTGTGCCAGGCCACAGAGGCTGAGAGGGGCTGTGAAGTGATGCCATTGGGTTCAGAAGAACCAATGAGCGCCAAGGGGAAGAAGGGCGGAGCTACGCCCCCCCCCACGCCGAAGGAACCACAAGTCTAAAAGAGATTTACAAAAGGAGCGAAGTGAATATGACCTAGCAGACATGACTTAAGAGTTACAGTTTGAGTACGAGTATTTACACTATCATGACTAAAGAGGAAAGAAATCAGAGTTCGGAGACACCCCCCCAGAGTTGTGGACGAAATACACGAGTTTCAGTTATAGACAAAATGAAAGTGCAGTAGCATACGAAAGACAATGAGAAGTTGTGGCAAGAGTGATGAAAACCTTGGAGAGACGATAAGCCCAAGATTAAACTTGAAGGTATGTGCTCATAATAACAGGTCCTAGACCACAACGGTAAAACTAATAATTCTTGTCGCATATCTCCGCTCGCTAAAATAATCAAATGAAAATTGATAATAAATGAAAATTGATATTTATGAAATTTAGTGTTATTGATAAATTGATGTTGTTAATAAATTATAATGTTTAAGTTTAAATAGTCTAATCTTTTAATATTAATTAATAATTCTTTTCAGGACTTACACAAAAGGTAAAAATAATATAGGGTTATTGCGGCACAACAACGAGCGATGTACGATTTAAATGTTAATTCCACTATATATGAATTTACGGCAATGTTAATGTGATTTAAAATAATGAATTTAATAATTAAAGTGTAACTTTAGATTTCTTATGCCACATTTTGGTGCCGTGACCAGGATTGTGTAAGTCATAAATTTAAATGAAAATTGTAATAAATAATTATAAGATGGATAGAAATAATTTAAATAAGGAAATGAATGTAAATTTTGGAGGAGCATATGTTGACCAAATTTTTGCATTGGTAAAAAATAAATATGCACAATCACTTTGAAATTGAAAAAAAAAAGTTGTTTATATTTTGAAATAATTGAAAATAGTGTGTGAAAAATTTATTATAATGTTAAGAGTATTTTTATTGCATGAAGTGTTTTATGTGCAGTATTTTTGAAGTGTATTCGTGTTATTTATATTAAGTTAGAAAATTTTGGAAGGGATAATTTTGTGTTAAATGCCTCAAAGGAATACTAGAAATTCGAGACGTCAAATGTCTCCCGATAGGTCACAAGTAGAAAGAAGTGAAAATCAGAGAGTAAGAATGGATAACTTTAATTTGATTAATGTATTGCCTTTTTTTAATGGAAAAGATACTGAGGACATTGAATTTTTTTTACGCAGTTCGAAAATATTGCAGGAATGGCCGAATGGTCGGAAGAGAATAAAGTAATAATTGTAAAAACGAGATTAAAGGAAACGGCTTTAGAATTTTTGACAAAAAAAGGGAATTACAGAATGCAAACAATATAGGAGAAGTTAAACAAATTTTGATAAAACAATTTAAAGCACCTGTTACTATGCTGCAAAAGCAAATAAATTTAAGTAAAATAAAGATGAAGCCAGGGATGAAAGTAGCGGAGCTAGCATTAAATATTTCTAATGCAACAAATGAATTTGTAGGAAATAACTCAACTAATGAAATGTTTGAAATTAAAAACAATTTAATGATTTCAAAATTGTTAGAAACTTTAAGAGAAGATCTTGCATTTGAAATTAAGAAAATAAATATTAATAATTTTGACAAAGCAGTAGAATTTGCTGAACATTTGGAGAAAATTATGGAGGAACAAGGTGACCGTTATAAAATAAATACAATTGATCGCAACGAAAATATGGACAGAAAATTTAATGTTAATCAACGGGGAAGACAGGGAAAATCACAAAAGGAAATTATTTATTGCATAGGATGCGGAAAAAGAGGGCACTATTTCTCTACCTGTTGGCACAATCAAAACGCACAAAATAATTATGAAGTAAATAAATATGGGAATAAAAGAAATGAAGTTAGAAATGATCGAAATAACGGATTTAGAAATGAAAATAGTAACGGATTTAGAAATGGGCAAAGTAATGGTTTTCGTAATACGCAAAATAGCGGATTCAGAGATAGAAATGATAGTCGGTCAAATACCCAAACTTTTGCGAAGCAAGGATTTCAGGGGCAAGAAAGAAACCGTAGTAGCAATCAAAATCGCGGGAATTTAAACTGACTGAGGGGCTTTGGCCAAGTCAAAATTTAAAAAATAGACCAAAGTCCCAATCGAAAGAAGAAAAATTGCAAACGCGAATTAAGATATCGAGTTATGATAAAAGGGAGGATCGCACGCGCAGCCTGGGTCCCAAGATTAAAGCAAAGCAACATAATGAAAATGAAAGGAAAAATGACAATAAAAATATAAATAATATTGAAAGCATGCAAAAATTCACCCATGTTCCTTGCCCGAGAGATGTGATTCTTGATTCTATTGTAGATTCATTGGCACGGCACGGATGGGTCCGCTTCGATGCCCAATTCGTCAAAAGTTTAAAAAGTGAGGCAAATATTAATAAAAAGAAAATTGTGGAAAATACATGTGTAGAAAATAATAAAGGTAAAAACATTACAAATAAGGAAAATACAGGAGTTAAAGAAGTTAATAAAAATGAAAATGAGTCGTACAATGCAAAAATAAATTTAAATGATGAGTACAAAAACGAAAATAACTCAAAATCGACACTGCTCGATAATAAAAAGTTTGATGAAATTAAGGAAACTAGTTGTAAAGTTTCGCAAATTGATTCACAAGATATTAAAGGTAGCCATGTTAATGACTCTACTTGTTCAAATGATGAAAATAATAAAATTGTTGATACAGAGAATGAGTTCAAAATTGTAACTATTGCAAAAAAGCCAATTGTCACACATGATGAAGTTAAAGGCATATTGAATTTAATGAAAATATTAAAAATGGTTATTGTGACAGTCAAAAAATTGCACAGGTCGATGAGGCCAATTTTCCTAAAAATGAAAATGTTAATGATCTTGCTGAAAAAAAATGTGGCATAAGAAATATAAAGTTACACTTTAATTATTAAATTCATTATTTTAAATCACATTAACATTGCCGTAAATTCATATATAGTGGAATTAACATTTAAATCGTACATAGCTCGTTGTTGTGCCGCAATAACCCTCCAATTATTTTTACCTTTTGTTTAAGTCCTGAAAAGAATTATTAATTAATAGTAAAAGATTAGGCTATTTAAACTTAAACATTATAATTTATTAACAACATCAATTTATCAATAGCACTAAATTTCATAAATATCGATTTTCATTTATTATCAATTTTCATTTGATTATTTTAGCGAGGGGAGATATGCGACAAAAATTATTAGTTTTACCGTTGTTGTCTAGGACCTGTTATTAAGAACACATACCTTCAAGTTTAATCTTGGGCTTATCATCTCTCCAAGGTTTTCATCACTCTTGCCACAACTCCTCATTGTCTTTCGTATGCTACTGCACTCTCATTTTGTCTATAACTGAAACTCGTGTATTTCGCCCACAAATCTGGGGGGGGGGGGTGTCTCCGAACTCTGATTTCTTTCCTCTTAAATCATGATAGTGTAAATACTCGTAATCAAACTGCAACTCCTAAGTCATGTCTGCTAGGTCATATTCACTTCGCTCCTTTTGTAAATCTCTTTTAGACTTGTGGTTCTTTCGGCGGGGGGGGGGGTTGCTCCGCCCTTCTTCCCCTTGGCGTTCATCGGTTCTTCTAAACCCAATGGCATCACTTCACAGCCCCTCTCAGCCCCTGTGGCCTGGCACACCTAAATTTATAGTCCTTTTGACCCTAAAGTTCAAGTCCTCGTCTCCCTAAAGTTCAAGTTCGGCGCAAGCCAGACTCAAGCTTTCTTTTCCATAAAGGACAGCATAAATAATGAAATAAAAATGTCTCATGTGAGAACAATTTCTGGTCTCACACACACATTCACAAACCCTAACATACATGCACACACACACTAACATACATGCGCACACACATACTAACACACATGCGCACACATACACTAACATACATGCGCACACATACGGACGTCATTTCAAGAAGTTTCGATTATTGTTCATGAAACGTGCCCTTCTGTTGAAAACTTGAATTCAAATTTTCGACCCCGTCACAATACTTCACAATACTCTTCCAACAATGTATGTAGGGAAAATGAAAATGAAAGAAGGAGCTGTTTTGGAAGCTGAATGAGCTGTTTTTGAAAGAAAATAAAAATGAAAAAACATATTTTATATAAAAATACCGATGAACTGAAATTAAGAAATAAAAATGAAAACAATTGGATTCAGAGAGATACATAATAAGTTTAATAACAATCGATGAAGAAAACTCGAATAAAATTAAAGATCATTTGATTAAAATACATTAAAAATCCCAACAAATAAAAGACTGCAGAATTAAAAATAATGTAACTGGGAATGTAGAATACACGGTTTTGGAACGTTTCTGGGCCTAAATTCATTAATTAAATTAAAGAGAAACGAACAAAAGTTAAGCAAACTATTGTTTCCGAAACCAGCTGACACCGTTACTAATTCGTTGTACGTTGTAGTTTTAACTTTACGGTTATTTCTGCAGTAATATAAGAAATTAAATTAAAAGAAG
This sequence comes from Amaurobius ferox, assembly GCA_951213105.1. Classification (NCBI taxonomy): domain Eukaryota; kingdom Metazoa; phylum Arthropoda; class Arachnida; order Araneae; family Amaurobiidae; genus Amaurobius; species Amaurobius ferox. Next base: position 35,728,071 of record OX578145.1, read on the forward strand.
TATATCTAGCTTCATGGATATACATATAATGTAGGTTATTTTTCTTCTTATCTTAATTTTAAGTCAATTTTGCATTCTCACTCTATTATTTATAGAATATATTGCATTTCTGAAATTTTTTTAAATCGAGCATTCAGTGAGAAGCGGCATGGTATTATGTGCATTGTTCGACTCAACTTAGATTTTATTGCCTAAAACTCGACTTCGACTCTATTTATCGTTCTGAATGATGTATAGCGTTCCACGATGAAAATTTCCAAAACCGCGCAAATCTGTCATCGTTGCTAACTGGTTATAAAGAGTAAGGATTAATTAGCACTAGTAATTTGTAGCTCTTTATAAGCATGTAAAGGAAGGAAATGAGTCTGAAAAAATCGAAAGAAATGACTTTTACTAGAGTTTTATTCAACAAAATGTTATTCACACAAAACCATTTCGACTTCATCGGACAGATGTCATCGACGAAGACTTTACAGACTCTCAAGCAGTCCTCGGGTGGCTTAGACGGCTGAAGACACACCCCTCACAGCATTGTAATAAATTTTATTGTCTTGATGTAATAAATTTTAATGTCTTGTAATAAATTTTATTAAATTTTTTTGAATATGTCACTTTAACCTTGTTTTATGTCTCTGTAAGAAATCTAATTAATTTTTTTTTCTGGGTTTTCAAACTTTGTCTTAACCCTTTTGTCTTCCAACCTTGACCCTTTTCTATTTCTGTATTCCCTTTTGTATTTTGTGTTAGGGTTTTTCCCTTCGAGGTTTACCCCTCTTTAGAATTTTCTGCCTTTTGTCTCTCTTGTATTGCATTGTATTGTACTGTACTGTATTGTATTGTTTTTATGTTTTGTTTAGTCGTTGCCAATCTTTTGCTTGTCTTGATGTAACTACTTATGTTGTGATTCAATTTTAATATGTAATGTAATTTCTTGAATCTAAAATAAAGTTCCCGGCCATACACTTAGCAACAGTAAGCCTTCGGGTCTGTCGTGTGGTCTGGGTTTTCAACATTCAACACGCCTCACAGCAAAGATCGTCCCATGTGTGACAATGACGTTGTATCACGTGACACCTGGGTCACAATGTGACTTCTATGCGACGTTACGTATTAGTAAATTTGTAAATTCATTGTGACTATATTCTGTGACGTTTCCACAATTTAATTAACACGTAACAATGTGACGACATTACAATGGCAATTACAATATGACGTCACAAACAAGTTAATATGCGACGTCACAAACGACCATGCAAATGACCAAAATGACTTCGCTGTGATCTCAATATGACATTGCCGAGACGTACTGCGACGTCCTGTGACGTCCCAAAGTCACAATGTGACGTAAATCTTACGTCACTGTAAAAAAATGCTGTTTGGGACATAGTATCGACCTCTGAGTCGAACTTGACCAGAGCAAGAGTTTCGATATTGGAGTGGACAGAATGCTGGGGGACAACGGTTGAGTCTCTTAGTACACCAGATGATAAAATCTTATATGTGACTGCTGGGCAGAACCTAATTAGGCTAATTTATAATTGAGACAATTATTTTTGACGCTAAGCACCATACATCGTTACACAAAATAAAACTTGCAAAATTGGACTGCGAATTTTTTAGTAAGATTCTAAGTTTCCCTACCTTTTACATGCTTATATAGTATGTTTTTTCATATTTACATAAAACCTGCAACATGAATAACTACCATCTCTGCTGTATACAAAAACAATAGCTAAGTAATTATGTATGCGTAAATCCATGACGGATTAATCTCTTTTAGATATATGTTCTTTCACTAAAAATTTAAATTTAGATCTTTTATCAAATATTTATTAAAAAGTTATAAAAGAACTGTCTTTTAATCATGAATGAAGCGATAAGATAAGATTGATAGTCGCCCCTTTATGAAACGTCAGTTTTAAATATGTGATGTCAAACTTACTTCCTGTTTCAAACTCAAGCTGTATTTTATAAAAGTGGGAAAAAGTTCCTGTACATCACATACTCTGCAAATATAAGCAAAAATATCACGATATAAGAAAACCTAATAATGGATCGTGAAATAAATTTTCTCATAGCTGTAGAATTACGTATAAGTTATTAAATCAATTAAAAGGCATGGCGTTTAATGTGTAATATATAAATAGGAAAAACTTCAATTTACGTTTCTCATTTAAATATATTTTAAACCACGCGATCAATTTTAATGATATTTTTACTGGCAATGAGTTTGAGTTCAGAGAATATTCTGATGTAAAATTTATCACCATACAGCAAAGTTAAAACAAAAACAAAAATAAGAATTAAAAATTTATCACTGTTTGCCATGACTGCTTGTAAATCGACAACGGCTGAACACATTTTTCTCACTGTTTTTGTAAGCTTATAAACTATAAGGTTCATAGCTAAAATATTTCCTATTTCATGCCGTTTTTATATATAAAAATAAAAATTTAACAATGCGTAATCCAATTTGCTGAAGCATTTTTTAAGCACTTACAGTGGGGTGGGACAGTGGTTAGCGCGTGGGGATTGCACCGTCACCTCCGAGAGTAGAAACCGGAGCACTAACTTTTGACGTCTCGGTTTGTAGGGCCACTGCGAGTAGGTCTTCCAGACCGCGATCGGATCTTCTGCTATTTGTTTCTCTTATGTTTCCCTCTTCGATGTAAAGGGATAATAATTTGTCAGTAAATCAATAATATTAATTAAATTTGTAAGTTTTAAATTTTCAATATTTACAAATCGTAGAACAAACAAAGTGAAACGTAAGGAAATGCTGCATTTATGTTTGTTCACAAATAATTCGATAATTTACATTAAAATGGGTGATTTAAACGATTAATAATGCTTTAAATTTCTTAAAATAAAATTTATAATGACTCAAACTCACTCCGGGAGCAAAGATGAAGAGATTCTATTTAGTTAGCCAATAATGTTTTAATAAAGTTTAAAAAAGGACCTTGGCGGATATATATTGCTTAATCAGGCATTTTATTTAAATAATTTTTCAGTACATTCACTTACAACAAAATATGCTGAAACTAAAATGATTACTGAATATTATATTTTTCTTTAAATATCATAAGATAATCATAAAAATCAATGTATAAGGAAAGTATTGTGTGGTCGAAAATTCGAATTCGAGTTTTCGACGGGAGAGCACGTTTCAAGCATCCCTGATCACGTATCAAACATTTTTGAAGTGGTGTCTCTCTCTCTCTCTCTCTGTGTGTGTGTGCGTGAAAGTATGTGTGTGTGTGTGTGTGTGTGTGTCAGTGAGACTGTGGAGACGATAACTAAAGAACGAATGGACCGATTCGAACAAAATTGGTACAAAAATCACAATCCGTAAACACTGGAAGCCTATTGTTTTTATACGTAATCGAATGTTCAGAACTCGCCTAAATTTTTGAGTGAAATTTTGAAAAAGTCGTCAAAAAATTAAAATCGCTAATAAAGTTACGCAAATAGACATTTATTATGTAATGTTTCATTAAAAAACGATTGACATAAATTTTAGAACGCTAACATGAACCGTTCTCGAGATATTGCATATTTTTCTAAAAAATTATCAAAAAGTTATATAAAATGAAAAAAAAATTCCTATTGAGAAACATGCTCGCTTTTCATATGTAATACCATGCGATAAATTGGGTGACATCATTCTCGTGGATCTAGCTCGTTCCATTCATGAAAAAAGATACTTTGAGTAATACTTTTGTATTTGAACTGCAATAGTCATCTGCTGTAAGAATAACTTATTTCTCCGTCCATAACACTTGGCGAGATTTTGGCGACGAATTTGACGGAATGTCGCCAACCTGGCGACATTTTTAATTGTTGCCAAATTAACAAAAATCTCGCCAAATTGATAAAAATGACGCTAAATCAATGAAAATGACGACTAATTGAAGAAAATTCAATATCTTGGAACGAATATAAGTATCTACTAAAAGAATAAAATTTTTTTTACTGTAAAAGTAGTAAATTCATAGCATTATATAAGGAAAGTCATGTGCTGCCCACATCAGATTTTTTATTTGTTGTTGTTATTTTTGAAAATTATAAAATGATATAGAATTAAGATAAAATACTAGTTGAATACAATTCATTAACATATGCACTATTATCTGTAGAAGTTCAGGTTTTCTAATATAGCACATCCTATATTCCTTTTTTACTACCACACATTGCTTATCAAAAACTCATGATGTATTTAGTCAATTAATTCATATATTGTGTTTAGTCAATTAATTCATATATTTCGTTTTGTCAATGAATTCATATATTGTGCTTAGCCAAATGTTGAAACAGAATAAAAGTGATAATACCATTTCAGTGCTTTCATTTTAGTATATATTGTTCCAATTACATATATGTTTTATAATTTGCTTGTAAATGGGATCAGGACGTTTTATTTTTCAGATCTGTTTGTAAAGATAATTTTGTATAGAAAACACAGAAAGGAGAATTCAGTTTAGTAGAATTAAGTGAAAGGAGAATTAAATGAAATATTTTAATTGAATGTTTTGGGTAACAATGTCATTTAGAATATTGTAGGAAGTTGTACATATTTTAAATAATGAGCAATGTCGGGTATATCTGTTATTAACAGAATACATAAAATTGTAAGTTGTGCATATATCTGTCTATTTATTATCTCAGCACGGTAGATTCACATATTTTTTTTTTATTAGAATTATTATAATATTTCAAAAATAAAGACTCCAAATATTAAAATTTCACTACAAATTCTGAATTTTAAGTTTCTTGTATTACATAATCAGTACGAAAAACGGGCATACTGCTAGTCTTTTATGACATATCACAATACTAACAACATTATTAAAATTATTTTAAAATATTTGCAGGAAACTGAATAATTTATGACAACAAATTATTAAGTACACTAGGCAAATGCAATGAATGACACAAGCTAACCTGATAAAATACATATTTTAAATATTTAATGATTTTAAATACTTCAATTATGTAACAAAGTTTAATTTTACAAGTACCCAGGTAGTTAGTTCTCTTAATCAATGTGACAACACTAAAATTTTTAAACTTGCCAAGCAAAGTCTAAAAAGTTTGTTGACGTTATAATTAGCTTCAAAACAATTTAGAATCCAGTTAGCTTTAATTGAAAAGAAATTTAGACAAGAAGGAATAATATTATTTAGATATTTTGAATGGTATATATTTAAAATATTAAGTGATTTTAAGGGGACGGTGGACGTTGAAATTTTTTTTATTTATTTATTGACTTAGAAACATGAAAATTTGTATAAAAATTCCTCTTAACGTTTCCATATACAATACCCTTAATTTTTTTTCAATTTTGTTTAAATTTTGTATTTTTTTTTTTTTAATTTAATTTTTTTCAACGAAAATTTGAAAATGCTCCTTGCGTGTCATTTGTTCACAATTTTGATTAATTTTACATTATGATCACTCAAAAACATATTATGAACAAATTTGTGTATTCATTTTCATATCCCTTAGAAAGTTAATTTTTTAAAAATATTTTTATACATTAAAACTCCATTTTCATCATTTAATTAGGTTCTTATTCACTTTTAATTACCTTAATAAAGCCGAATTACAAAATGCATACCCAGTTTCATTAAAAAGTATGAATGGTGTCTTCTTGCCAAATTTCATGCATCTCAGATAAAAATTAAGATGCATGGAGCATTTTAAAAATGTAAAACCTTTGAAAATTTCGTTTCGAAAAAAATGCTTACGGGTGGAACAGCGTCTGTCAGCGATTTCCATGGACGCCAATGCTTGCAAAGGGGTATCGAACTGTTTGGGACAGGGTATGTCATATATCTGTCTTTTTGGGAGGTTCTTCGTTTGGGATGGACGCTGTCCCACCCGTAAGCAAATGTTAAATGTGTAAAATAATGTTATATATTAAAAACTTTTTATTTAGTCGATTTTTGCTCATTTCAACGTCCACCGTCCCTTTAAATGATATGAGAAGAAGCAAAAAATGGTAAGCACTTACTTCTAAGAAACATCATCCGAATATATTCACTCAATATTATATACACTGTATCACGAAAAAAGAATGAGGTATCCGTATAAAATCATGGAAATAAGAAATTAAACAAAACAAAGTTAAATCACACACACAAACACGATAAAGGAAGTGGCTAAAGAACAAAATCCGTTGACCTTTATATCCACCAGCCATTTACTCAATGATTCCTTCTTTGTGTGGGCTGGTGGGGGAGAATTTCCCAGAAAGGAAAAGGTCAGGGAAATTCGAAGGCCAGATTTGAGCCTACAAAGCAAGACGCGGTCCATTTTCGCGGGGGGGGGGGGGTCTGAGCTTCGGCCTTCTACTCTCGGTGGTGACGACTACATTCGGACGACCCGAGTTCGATCCTTGGCTCCTCAAACTGTCTCCGTGTTCACTCGGAGTACGATCACCTGAAATATGAGGGTCCGTAAGTCCTTCCGAGAGGTTGGTGGTAGGGGAAAGATATAAGCCATGTTCATGGTACTCCTACTGGGTTTATGTCTAAATTGGGTGGCACTTACCTGCCATCTAAAAAGATACTTTACACATTCGGGTAGGTCGGACGGTCTGGGTCGAAGAGGAAGAACCACTGACTGTACATTCAGGGAATGCTTCAATTTACATAAATTTAATCTTTTTTCACCATCCAGTGCAATAAAGTTATTAAAATGCATGTCGATCAGCAGTGACTGTTTATAATTTGAAAATTGATCAACTGGCATCATTACGTTTTGTCACGTTCATTTTAATACTCTTTTTCTATGAGGTACTGAAATAAATCAATAGACATTTAATCCTTTTTCACCATCCAGTGAAATAAAGGGATTAAAATGCATGTCGATCAGCAGTGACTGTTTATAATTTGAAAATTGATCAACTGGCATCATTACGTTTTGTGACGTTCATTTTAATACTCTTTTTCTATGAGGTACTGAAATAAATTAATAGAAATTTAATCCTTTTTCACCATCCAGTGAAATAAAGGGATTAAAATGCATGTCGATCAGCAGTGACTGTTTATAATTTGAAAATTGATCAACTGGCATCATTACGTTTTGTCACGTTCATTTTAATACTCTTTTTCTATGAGGTACTGAAATAAATCAATAGAAATTTAATCCTTTTTCACCATCCAGTGAAATAAAGGGATTAAAAGCATGTCGATCAGCAGTGACTGTTTATAATTTGATAATTGATCAACTGGCATCATTACGTTTTGTCACGTTCATTTTAATACTCTTTTTCTATGAGGTTCTGAAATAAATCAATAGAAATTTAATCCTTTTTCACCATCCAGTGAAATAAAGGGATTAAAAGCATGTCGATCAGCAGTGACTGTTTATAATTTGAAAATTGATCAACTGGCATCATTACGTTTTGTCACGATCATTTTAATACTCTTTTTCTATGAGGTTCTGAAATAAATCAATAGAAATTTAATCCTTTTTCACCATCCAGTGAAATAAAGGGATTAAAAGCATGTCGATCAGCAATGACAGTTTATAATTTGAAAATTGATCAACTGGCATCATTACGTTTTGTCACGTTCATTTTAATACTCTTTTTCTATGAGGTACTGAAATAAATCAATAGAAGTGGTTTAGTGAAATTTTAAAAAAATTGCCGTAACTTCTAATGTGCTTGAATGTGGTAAATATTATTTTCCTTTTTCTAATAAGTCAAACTTTTCAAATTTACTGTATCCTTCATGCAATTCTTATATTCACTTGCACGAAGTCAAGATACAGCCAATGTCATAAAAATATTGTCCAAACGTAATTATATATATATTCTTCTCACACTCCCAGAAGTAATCAATTTTATGGTTAAAAGGTAATAGAACCACCAAACGATCCATGAAATTGTCATTTATTTGCTACGTACCTTTCTAAAGTCCTACAATAGTTGATTGGAATTTTTTTTTACTTTGTCTTTCCTGGATGAGAAAGTTCTTGAGATTGTCCTTTCGAACTACACAAAGAAAGAAATGGCAATTTATTTCCCTTAGAAAAGTTAGGTGGTGAAGCCTTGTGGAGTAAGTGATGGATTAAAATAGATTAAAATGTCATTCTAATGGCTATTACTATATTACAATAAAATGTTACTATCTCTGATAATTTTAAATTGTATTTGAAATTTGATTTACCATGTCATAAGTATTCTTGTATAGTTTTTATCTTATTTTTGTCTGAAAAAATGTTGAGATAGAAAGTTTTGAGTGAGTTGATTTAGTAATTGGTTTGAATTTTTACTTTCCTTATATACATAATGTATAAGGAAAGTATTGTGACGGGGTCGAAAATTCGAATTCGAGTTTTCGACCGGAGAGCACGTTTCAAGCATCCCTGATCACGAATCAAACATTTTTGAAGTTATGTCTGTGTGTGTGTGTGAAAGTATGTGTGTGTGTGTGTGTGTGTGTCGTCTGTGGAGACGATAACTGACGAACGAATGAACCGATTCGAACGAAATTTGGTACAAAAATCACAATCCGTAAACACTGAAAGTCTATTGTTTTTATACGCAATCGAATGTTCAGAACCCCCTAAATTTTCGAGTGAAATTTTGAAAAAATCATCAAAATATCCAAACCGCTAATAAAGTTACGCAAATGGACATTTCTTATGTAATTTTTCATTAGAAAACGATTGACATAACTTTTAGAACGCTAACATGAACCGTTCTCGAGATATTGCACATTTTTCAAAAAAATTATCAAAAAGTTATATAAAATCAAAAAAAATATTTCCTATTGAGAAACATGTTCACTTTTCATATGTAATACCATGCGATAAATTGGGTGACAGCATTCTCGTGGATCTAGCTCGTTCCATTCATGAAAAAGGATACTTTGAGTAATACTTTTGTATTTGATCGCCAATAGTCATTTATCTGCTGTAGGAATAACTTATTTCTTCGCCATAACGCTAGGCGAGATTTTGGCGACGATTTTGGCGGAATGTCGCCAACCTGGCGACTTTTTTAAATGTTGCCAAATTAACGAAAATCTCGCCAAATGGGTAAAAATGACGCTAAATCAATGAAAATGACGACTAATTGTCGAAAATTCAATATCTTGGAAATAATATAAGTATCTACTATAAGAAAAAGCTATATTTTTTACTGTAAAAGTAGTAAATTCATTACATTATATAAGGAAAGTCATGTGTTGCCCACATCAGATTTTTTATGATAAAATTAAGGTGAATTTTAAAATGTTAAATAGTTTTGGGGTTGATTCTGTTGTGATGCTTTGGAGTTTGTAATTTTTGGTTTCTTAAAGATTTAAATCCCTTTTAAGATAATTGAGTCTGATATATTTTCATGTTTTACAATTTGATTGGGTTTATGATACTACTAATAACAGAATCTCTGATATGGATAAATTTCAAGTTTTCGCCGGAAATTTTTATTTCTGATGCATGTTGAATTTTGTGACTTTGTGACACAAAAATTATCTTATCTATCTGTATGAAAGTAGATATCATTAGTAGTAGTCATTAAGAAATGTAAAGTTTTAAATAATGCTTCAGTAAATAAAATTATAACTGATAAAAAACTCGCATAAAAGACAAGTTTTTAATTCTAATACTGATTGTAATGCAAATAATCTAATAATATATGGAATATAAATGTATGGGAAAATTGAGAAGTTGCGTTTTCCAGATGTTTTTTTTTCTTACAATATTATTTCGCTTTTATATCTTTGATGTTAATTGAACATGTCACAAACAATTTTTAAAAATATAAACACCGAAAATATAGCTGGGGAATATAGGGACAAAAATATAGTTGCTAGAAATGTTCCTAAACACCCCAATAACTTTATAAGAAAATTATTTTAAAGTGACTATGACCCAAAGACCGGTAAGGTCGTTTTTTTTTTTATCTCGCCAAATCGGCGATAAGCGGAGTGCTATGTTGCGACCTCGGTACCTCTTTAACTTTTCATAATCATGGTAACCTGGCGAGTTGGTTGGATACTATGGCAACTGTGTCAACATTGGACGCCAGAAAAGTCGTCAAATTCAAGACCGTACAATAAAAAACTCGCCAAAAAAGCGAGATAGATGAAAAATGCCAAATACAACGTTGTAGAGCATTATCTTATCAGTAAATATCGACACCAGGAATGAATGAAACGTTTATATAGAAGGTAAAATCTCAGTCAAAATTTCGGTATTGTAGTGATTTCGAATCGTGATTTTGAATTTATAGACTTGATAATATTCCCTTTCGAATTTAAATGTGCACTGTTGCTGACAAAGGGAATGTTTAATTGGCTGCACATGAGATTCTGTGCACGTAAGCATTGTTAGTTTTAGCATACTTGAATAAGACAGCAATTATCTAATATTTATGCTGTATCAACTTTATAGTACGGGCTAAATGAACAAGAAATATCAATCATTCTTAAAGCATTGATTATGAAACACTTTCCAACTTCAATGCAATTTTATTTAAACAAGTCTAAAATGCAATACATTCCTCGGTAATATTTTAAAACTTATCACAATACTACATTAATTTATTATAGTTGAAAACTTAAACCTTCATCGAAAAAAATGAACTTCATTCAAATGACGGCATTGAAATATAAATTGCCTGGTTTAAACATCTCTAAAATGCGATACATTCCTCGGTAATACTTTTAAAATCATCATAATACTACAATAATTTATTATATTTGAAAACTTCATCGAAAACAACTGATATTCATTCAAATGACGTCATAGAAAAAATAACACGGCTGACTCTCTCTATAAAAGCAGCATTTCATTCATAAACAATTTCCCATTCATTTCATTCATCACAGTACTAAAATAATTTATTTAATTTAAAAACTTAAGACCATGGAACTACAAGTAATTAAACTCTATGCTTAAAACTACTGAATATATTTCGCGGAATTTTTTTTATATATTTTATGGAACAATTTTTAATATTACTTAAAATTTTCGAAGCAATTTGTGAATTTTAAATCCGCTTAAAAAATGTTTGAAAAATTAGGTCCCATACGGCTCAATGTATTTCATTTTTTCAACCCGGGTTCAATCCAAAACTAATTGGATGATATCATTCATTTATATTCCCATAGGTCCTACAGACCGTCTGAACAATATACTAAAATTTCATTTTGATTAAGTCATTTTTTCGGTAGTTATCTTGCTAACGGACAGACAGACAGAATGAACAAAGTCATAAATACTTTTCAACTTTGTTCTACAGTGTTAAAAAAGAAACGTTTTATATTAAAATAATATCATTCCATGTATTTCAATATATCATGTAGTATTATAGTAATATTTTATAATATATATTAGATAACTTTTATGTTGTTGTTGTTGAGACCCAGACCGTCCGACCTACCAGAAAGGTGTTGTTGGTGAGACCAAGACCGTCCGACCTAGTAGAAAGGTGTAAGGTAACCGTTTGGACGACCGGGAAGTTCCACCCAATTTAGACCGGAACCCAGTGGAGGAGGCATCCAGAGGGACCGCACCTTCCTTCCCCTACCACCAACCGCTCGGAAGGACTTACGGACCCACATGTTTAACGTGATCATCGTACTCCGCATGAACACGGCGGCAGTTGTGGCAGCGTGCAAATTCAGCGCGCAAACCACCGGGCTACCGCGCCCGAAAAGTGCCAACAGCACGCGGTGTTCCCAGGTGGTCACCCACCCAAGTACTAACCGCGCCCGATGCTGCTTGACTTCGGTGATCTAACGAGAACCAGTGTTATCAGCACGGTAGGGCCGTTGGCATTGATAACTTTTGTGTGTAATATCGCTGAGGTTAATAAGGATCTTAGTTATAAATATTAATAAATATAATTTAATAAGCATTTTCTATATACTAGTGTAATATTAAAAAGATTTGAAATTCAAAACATTTTAAAAGCAAATTAGAGGGTACAATAATTTTTTTTGATTTTTATCAAATGTATCAATTGTATGCTATAAAAGTTTTAGAGTCACATACAGTGGATTTATTCCGAATAATCTCTTTGCACTAATTGTACAGATTTTTCTTCTCATCTGTTATAAAGATACAAATCAATGAAATCTTGAATATTAAATGAGTTATATGATACGGAAAAATTTTGTCGTCGAAATTTGTGGGAGATATAAAACACTAAAATACCTAGAGGGAATGAAACAGCTGAAAAAAGAAAGCAGATGAAATTTGAAATGTTTATCTATATTTTATTATTTGATCTTATTGATGTATTAAATGGTTAATAGCGTAGAGAGAGAGAGAGTATTTCTGTTAGTGGCTTGTATCTTAAATCTGTATAGAAAGCAATAAAATTGTCTATGTATTAGAAAGCAATAAAACGTTTCTAAGTATAAAACAAATTCTTTTTAACTAATATAAAGGATGAAAAAATATTTCCTTCGTTGTGGCACATTCATTTAAAAAAAAAACTTCGAAAAACAAAATATTGAGTTTTGTTTACCAATAAGGGAAGACTTTTCTTTATCAAGATTTAAAAAACTTCTAAAATAATTGTATTAACTTTGTCTATATATATTAGTAAAGCAGCCAATGTTTAATCAAATAAAGTAGTTATGAAGTTTATGAAGATAATATGTATATTCGAAATATTCCATTGATGGATATGTTGCCATTTTCGTGAATATTTTTCTTAGACTCGACTGTCTGCATTAATACAAATATGTCACAGGTAACTATTTGTATATGTTTGAATATTAGCTGTCATTAATAATTTGTTAGGAAGGTACAAAAATATTAAAAATATCGATTTTGAGAATATCATATTTCAGGGTAAGAACTACAAAAATATATTAAACTCCTTCAAAATTATTTAATTATATAATTATTTAAATAATTGCATATAAATATTAATTTTTTTGAGATCTTGTTAAGTGTTATGAACGAATAGGGATTTGTATTGTTTAATTTTATTTGTGTACCTTAATTAATGTGTCGACGAGAATTGATGTAATTTTTCTTCCAATAAAAATTGGAAAGAGTTGTTATAATCTCTTCATACCAAAATCTCTATATTTACGTCTATGAGATCTGATGAACTAGGACAATGGAAAAACAGCCAATACTAGGTAAGATTGGATTTTAGAAACATATTAGATTTGTGTGCCTTCCTGTGAGTCTCTGGGATGAATATCTAACCAACGAATTGAGTAATTCAAATGAATGACATTTAGTATGATTATTTAAATCGATAAATGCCAGAGTCATGATCAAAATGCTAGAGTCATAATTAAAATACCAGAGTAATGATCAAAATGATACAGTCATAATCAAAATAATAGAGTCATAATCAAAATGCCAGAGTCATAATAAAAATAACATAGTCATGATCAAAATGCCAGAGGTATGATTGGCCAGGGATGGAAGAATTGGACATGATTGGCGGGAAGACAACGCATTTTTTGAACAATTTTTATTGAAATAAACATTATTAAAACAATTGTGTTTCCAATCATTAAAGAAATAGATTTTCATATTCAATGAAAAGCGATTTTGTTTTATTTAGTCTTTTCATATTTATTTTAATGTGATTCAACGTAATGGGTAACAACGAAAAGCATTTTTATATTGAGAGTATTGATAATTGGCGTTGTAATGTTGTAATGAAAATATTTTTGTGTAAACAATTCTCCCCATTATGTTAATTTGTTGGGTGAGGCGTATGATGGACATATTCGATTATTTGTTTGTAAGGTGAAAACTTTCTAAAGAATTTAATTAGCACATTTAGAAAATATTTCATTTGAGCACCGTTTTTGAAAAGATAGGTTTGTCGCAGACTTTGTGCAAAACATGTCTAAACGTTAACACGTTAAACATGTGGATTCGTGAGTCCTTCCGAGCGGTTGGTGGTAGGGGAAGGAGGGTACGGTCTAAATTGGGTGAATAAAAATAAAGTTATGGAGATTGTCGCGGAGGGCGAAGTAGCCCAGTGGTTAGCGCGCGGGAATTGCATGCGGTAGGCCCGGGTTTGATTTCCAAAATTGCCGCCGTGTTCACGCGGAGTACGATCACGCGGAATAAACATGTAGGACTGTAAGTCCTTTCGAGAGGTTGGTGGTTGGGGAAGGAGGGTACGGTCCCCGTGGGTGCCCCTCCCACTGGGTTCCGGTCTAAATTCGGTAATTAAAAAGAAAGTTATGGAAAATGTCGCGGAGGGCGAAGTATCCCAGTCGTTAGCGCGCGGTATTTGCACTAGCGCGCGGGAATTTCTCTCGGTAGGCCCGTGTTTGATTCCCGCCACTGCTAAAACTGCAGCCGCGTTCACGCGGAGTACGATCACGTTAAACATGTGGGATCGTAAGTCCTTCAGAGAGGTTGGTGGTAGGGGAAGGAGCGTACGGTCTCTGTGGATGCCTCCCCCACTGAGTTCCTGTCTGAATTGGGTGACATTTCCTGGCCATCCAAACAGTTACCTTACACCTTTCTGGTATGGATATTTTAAATGGATATTTTAATTTATAGATATTTTAAATGGATATTTTAATTTTATGGATATTTTAAATAATGGAACGATGGAACGAGGATGATGGAATTAAGCGCTTATCATATGGTCATTATAAAATTTAAATTAGCGCGCGAGAATTGCACTCGGTAGGCCCGGGTTCGATTTCCGCCACTGACACAGAGTACGATAATGTTAAACATATGGGTCCGTAAGTATTTCCGAGAGGTTGGTGGTAGGGGAAGGAGGGTACGTTCCCTGTGGATGCCTCCCCCATTGGGTTCCGGTCTAAATTGGGTGGCACATCCTGGCCGTCCAACCAGTTACCTCACACCTTTCTGGTAGGTCGCGCCAACGAGTTTGCCACGGTTGGAATTTGCCATGATCAGCATTTTCAAGGGTTGCGAACAGGCTGGTCGCCAAAGGCGGCTAGTAATAAATATTTATACTCAAATATAACATCGCCGAAATTTACGGAATATGGGAAAATGTAATTTGTCTGAGAATAATGAGCTGGGTTAAAAAAAGACAGGAATATTAGCATTAAATTGTACCTATTGTTACGCGAATCATATCTATGGTCGGGGTTCTGGCTGAAATTGCAGTGTTGGAAAGAATGTAGTACGACAAAAATCTACACTAATTCCCTCTCGTGTGCCAACGGCCGTATCGTGCTGAAAACACCGGTTCTCGTTAGATCACCGAAGTCAAGCAGCATCGGGTGCGGTTATTACTTGGACCTGAGAACACCGCGTGCTGGTGGCACATTTCGGGTGCGGTAGTCCGGTGGTTTGCGCGCTGGATTTGCACGCTGCTACAACTGCCGCCGTGTTCATGCGGAGTACGGTCACGTTAAACATGTGGGACCGTAAGTCCTTCCGAGAGGTTGGTGGTAGGGGAAGGAGGGTACGGTCCCTGTGGATGCCTCCCCCACTGGGTTCCGGTCTAAATTGGGTGGAACTTCCCGGCCGTCCAAACAGCTACCTTACACCTTTCTGGTAGGTCGGACGGTCTGGGTCTCAACAACAACTAATTCCCTCTCTTGAGGGAGGAGGTTAAGCTGAAGCCGTTAGACGGCCAGTTTGGTAGCGTGGCTAACAGTCTGAAAGAACCGGCTTGGTATTCAAATGGTTAAAGTTTGTGATGATTATATTTCAAAAACTGAGACGGCGAACTATGAATAATAAGCAAATAATTTGTAGTCCTTTGACAGACCCACAAGGATAAATAATTGGGTTTTGAGCTTGCTAAATACAGTGGTCATAATTTTGGTAATTTAATATTTTGAACTATATTATAAAGCGGTTTGAATTTCAAAATTTTAGCTAGCTATGAGCAGTAAGCAAATGATTTCCAGCCATTTGAAAGCTTTACAAACGTATATTACACAAATATACGTCAAAAATTAGAATTTTATTAGTATTTTAATTTAAAAGACGGTATTTGGACAAAACCATTTGGGGTCCCTCAGATTAGCGCCATCGCCGAGTTTTCACAAATAAAATGTAAACATCCGTAATAAGAAACGAACCAGTCTTTATTTCTTCGCATCCAGTTATGTTTACCATTACACAAATTATCCATATGCACCTTTTGAATTACTGTAAAATCGAAATATCAAGATTCTGTCTATATTTATTGTGCTTTCTTGTTAACAATGGTGAACATTTTATCACTTAACTTCTATCGTTGGCATCTTGTATTATTAAGACATATTTGTTGTTTGAAAAAGACAGAATTATTTGAACAGTGGAAACAAAAATAATTGTAAAGGTTCTATAAAGAATTGGAATGTTATTTCTTTATTGAATGGTAGGCTTTAAAGGAACTTCAAAGAAAAATGATCGATGCTTGTTTTTCAAAAGAACAAAATATTGTTATCCCTAGGATTTGTAAATAAACAATAATATTACGTTTAACTTCGGCTATATATCCGAAAAATAATCGTACATTTAAATATAGATTAATTTGTTTTAAAAAAGAAAAAACATATATTTTTATATTCGTATTGGAATCTAGAGAATAATGTATTTATTTCATTCAATATTTTGATATCGATATTTTCAACTGATCTATAATCGATATAGATTAGAAACCTCTACTAATATATGAATAAATTTAATGGTATCTATTAATGATCAGTCGACTCCACTATTATAATAACTGTATAAGTTTCTTTCAAAAAGAAGAACATCTGCTGTTTGCGCAAAAATATTATCACTTTTAAGAATTTTTATAAGCTGACGTGAATAGATTGCATGTGGTTTTTGTAACATTGGTACAGTAGATGCCGCTTAATGTGGTCCCAATGGGATATTTGATAACTTGAACGGAATTATAATATTTCAGGGTGAAATGCAAAACAATTATGTAATGAAACAAAAATCAATTATGTAATGAAACATGCCTAATGAAAATGAACTCAAAACATTGAATATTTATACTTTTAAAGGCTTCATTAACAACAAAGGTATAAAAAATCCATTATTAGCAAATTTTCTGCAAAATTTCACAGAAGTTCTTTTATCTTTTATAAAATTCTGATATATATATATATATATATATATATATATATATATATATATATATAGCATAGTAAACATATTAAAATAAAATTATTTCACAGTTATCCAATTTTTCTCCAGAAGTTGGCGCAATGCAGCACATTCTCCTAAAGTAACATACAAGATTCATATGAAAAAAAGGGGAAATGACCAAATGCAAGGCATAAAATGGTAGAGGGGGATGGCGACCCCTCTTTCCCGTTTAAAAGACTGCTTTTATGCCCGGGCAACACTCACGGTACCAATGCCATGCAGAAGCCATACTTCCGTAAATGTGTCAAATCAAAAACACTAGAAAAAGTGCAAAGAAAACAAATAGGAATCGACCAGGATCGCAAGGGAAAGAATGGAAATGCAGCAAATGCCCCTGTCGGTTACGATGGAGTGCATCATATATAACAGAAGTCCACGCATGCGCTATTCGTTATTTTCACTTTCATCGTTCTATACCTCTGCCATATCCTTTAAGTAAGCATTTTCTCCCTTTTTTGTATTAAATAGTGAATTATAATAACATTTCAGGAAGCCAAATGGATAATTCCGTTTTATTGCCTCCTTCATAATATTCCTATTATGCATGATGCAATCAGACTTGAAAGTATTAATGCGTTGATTTCTATTGAGGTGACCAATGACGACATTTCTGAAAATGTTTTTGGTCAAATTGGACCTCCAATCAATAATGCGGTTGATTTTTATATTGAAATTGTTTCTCTTGTCATATAAGACGGTATAAGTACCATATCTACTGTCATGTTTTAGTGTGATATCTAGAAAATCAACACTATCTTCCTCCTTACTTATATTCTCAATCAATTCCAGTTCTTTTGGATAAAAAGTAAAATCAAATTGGGGTGTATTCTTATATTGCCCAATAAGGACATCGTCAACGAAACGAAAATATGGCATTTCATGTAATATATGAGTGCCATTTTCAAATTTACACAAGTATAGATCGGCGAGCAGGGATGAACATCCCCCTCCCATCCGAATACCCTTAACCTGTTTAAAATAGTTGGTGCCATCAAATAAGATGTTTTCAAACAACACAATGCGAATCAAGTCCTCGTATTTTCTGAATGTAATATGCTCTTTCAAGTCATATATTTCATGTAGTTCCTTCAAAATTCCATATAGATTTTCCAGATTGATGTTGTTGAATAAATCATGGAAATCGTAACTTTTGAAACGTATATCCCTGCTATAAAATGGAAGTCGGTTGATGACATCGTAACTATTATTTATCATTACTGTTCCTTGTTTCTTGAGTATAATCATAACATTTTTAAGTATAGTTAAAAGTTTTTCATTTGCAATTGTTAAATAGGATCCACATCCCACTGTCACCGGCCGGAACTTGACTGGATTTTTATGAAGTTTTGGTATGAGTACCAAATATGGAAAGTTAACTGCTTTAAGTTCGATACCAATGCTTTGATACAGAGTTTTAATTTTATTTACCAGACATGTTCCATTTTGTTGTAAAGGGGAGTACATTTGTTTATCAAGATAACTATTTTTTAAAGTATCAACGTAGTATTTTCTGCATGTGAAAGCGTAATTTGATACAACTTTATCCGTATAAGTTATAACATATTTATCTTCATATTTATTGACTGCATTTTGAAGAGAAGGATAATACGTTTTTTTACACAATGTTTTGTAGTGGAGATTGAACATTTTGATAAGGTTGTATTGCCATTCTTTGAAGGCTTGTATTGGCATGCTGTATTTTACGGCGAGTTTATATGTAAATTTCTTCAAATCTTGTTCAAAGTCCTTTTTAATATTTGTGAAATCTTGTATACGAAATTTCGTACCAAGTTGAAGCATAGATTTTAACTTGTGATTATCCAATAGATCCAGGTTTCCAGTGATAATGTGCGCATGATGGGTATCTATATAAGGGCTGTTTTTACAATTACACTCTTCACTTTTATATACATTGATGTTTCTACTTATGCGGTTATAATTAAATATTTTTCTACCATTGGTTTGCACAAATTTATAAATCAGTTCTACTTCTATGTTAGGTATATATATATATATATATATATATATATATATATATATATATATATATATATATATATATATATATATATACATATATACATATATATATATATAAATATAAACTTTAAAACTTTTAAACTAATGTTTGGAATAATATTACCAATAAGGCAATGTATACCGGTTAAACAATAAAAGAGTATGCGCAAAGCAGCAATTACAATTTTATGCACTATATAAAATACAATGAAAGAATGAACAGTACCAAAAAGTGGTTGTGGGGGGTTGTGACCCCCACTCCCCGGTTAAACGCATGCTTTGAGTGCCGCGGCAAACAGTCCCGGAAAACCGGCACCGTTCATAGAAAGTCCTTGCGACTAAAGGAACTGCCGAAAATATAGACACTGAAATTAAACAAAATCCAAAAGAAATACCTTATGTGAAATCAATCGAATCTACCTCTCGCCAACACCACCAATACCACCAATAAATTCATCTAACTCAACACACAAACGTTCTACCCCATTATGTTGAGTTAGAGGAATTTATTGGTGGTATTGGTGGTGTTGGCGAGAGGTGGATTCGATTGGTTTCACATAAGGTATTTCTTTTGGATTTTGTTTAATTTCAGTGTCTATATTTTCGGCAATTCCTTTAGTGGCAAGGACTTTCTATGAACGGTGCCGGTTTTCCGGGACTGTTTGCTGCGGCACTCAAAGCATGCTTTTAACCGGGGAGTGGGGGTCACAACCCCCCTACAACCACTTTTTGGTACTGCTCATTCTTTCATTGTATTATATATATATATATATATATATAGTATATGGATCATTTTCTGTAAACGGGAGTTTTACATGTCCCAGGTGTTTTAATAAAAGTTTGCACGACTTAGGACTGATTTTGGATACTGATCAGTTTTACTATATTGTAAAAAATCTGATGTGGGCAGCACATGACTTTTCTTATATAATACAATGGATTTACTAGTTTTACAATAAAAAATAATGTATAAGATTCACGGCGCTGTATTTTTATCGTTGAATTGTACATTGGGCGATTTGCAGGATGACAAGATGTAAAACTATTTCAAAATATTCAATTAACTTATACTTCGCGCAACTAAACAATCATCAATATTGATAGCATCATCAATAAGCAATATAGTCAATATATTAAAATATTTAACACTTACTTCATTATCTAGTCGTCATTTTCATTGATTTAGCGTCAATTTTATAAATTTGGCGACATTTTTGTCAACTTGGCAGCATTTAAAATGTCGCCAAGTTGGCGACATTCCGCCAAAATCTCGCCAAGCGTTATGGACGGAGAAATAAGTTATACTTGTAGCAAATAAATGAAAATTGGTGTCCAAATACAAAAGTATTACCTAAAGTATCTTTTCTCATGAATGGAACCAGCTAGATCCACGAGAATGATGTCACGAAATTTATCGCATAATATTACTTATGAAAAGTGAACATATTTCACAATAGGTAATATATATATTTTTAATTTTATATGATTTTTTTATAATTTTTATGAAAAATGAGCAATATCTCGAGAACGGTTCATGGTAGCGTTCTAAAATTTATGTCAATCGTTTTCTAATAAAAAATTACATAAGAAATGTCTATTTACGTAACTTTATTAAAGGTTTTATTTTTTATGATTTTTTCAAAATTTCACTCGAAAACTTAGGGTGTTCTGGACATCCGATTGCGTATAAAAACAATAGGCCTCCAGTATTCATGGATTGTAATTTTTGTACCAAATTTTATTCGAATCGCTCCATTCCTTCGTCAGTTTTCGTCTCCACAGTCTCACTGACACACACACACATACTTTCACTCCCCACTCACAGACATCATCTCAAAAACGTCTGATTCGTGTTCAGGGATGCTTGAAACGTGCTCTCCTATCGAAATCTCGAATTCGAATTTTCAACCCCGTCACAATACTTTCCTTATACATTATATGCATATAAGGAAAGTAAAAACAATTTATATTTTTAATAATTAATATTTTAGTTTTTTTATTAAATGTTATTGTCCTGTGTTTCCATACTGTCGAATAATAAATTCACAACTTCATTTATAAGTCTTCTTTTTCTAGTTTCCATATAATTTAATGTTTTATATTAAATTAGATAATTTAAAATAAAAACAGTAATGAATAATCAGCAATGCATTAGAGCAATATTTTAAATTATTTTTTTACAGCTGTCCCCCAGCTTTTGTGTCATTCACCTATCTTTAAATTTTTACACCTCATTCTGTAAATAGATGACAACACAATACAATAATTAAAGTATTATTCCTTTTCACTAAAGTCCATATTCACCATTTAAAGTGTTCAACCATGTGCGAGCTATCATTCTATGCAGGGAAATATTATAAAACTGAACAATTTTGGGTGGGATTCATCGAAAATCCGGCTTTATCTGTGTACCTTCAATAATAAATAATATTTCTAAATTGATGAATAATCTAACCTCTGAGGTGCACAGACGATATCAAACATTAATCTGCTCAGAGACAATAAAAGAATAAAATAATAAAGAAAAACGAAAAGAAAAATGGGTATCATCTATCTATATTTTATTGGATTTTGTCAACAATAATGAAAAGAATGGTTTTGTTGCTTTTATCGACATATAGTAGAGTTAAGATAGAAATAACTTTTATATCAGTAAATAATAAAGCTTTTTGAAGGCGTGAAAAGAAGAAAAGTTTTAACTATTGAAGATAATCATCGAAATACCATTCTTTAATTTTGTGTTGAACTTTTAAGATATTTATAGGGGTAACATATTTTCAGAAATGGAAGTGTAATAAATATATTTTGCTTTTGATGTTTTGAAATAAAGCTGATGTATTTGATTTAACTCTGCTTGTAAACTTTTAAAGAATATGTTTTGTTAACTTTATGTTATTGTTACAGCAGAAACACAGTGAAATCTGGTTAAAACACCCTCGTTTACAGGGCGGATTTGGATATAACGTTGGTGCAGACATGTCTCATTTCTGTTTTCAGTCGCCCAGCCTCTTGTCTTTTTCTGTTTTCTAAATGGACGATTCTAGAAGAGATTCAGAGTTCGAATCTAATGATGTATTTACAACGGTGAAAGCTTTGAAGTATATTAATACTGTTCGGTGGTGGTTTGAAGGGCAGAAAGACAACCTTTAACCCTTTGATTATTAAGATTAATCTAATTAGCCTCTATAAAAATATAAATTATGAACACATTAACTGGAATGTCGTTTAATTCGACTTTCGCATATCAGAATTAATTTTTTTTAATTATATAAGAAAAAATGTGAAAACTCGTTATTGTGGGTTCAACTGATCACAACTACAGCGTGTTAACATTCACTTTAAAGGGCTCGAAAAAATCTTTTGATTGATACTGTGGGACACATTTAAAAATAGAAGCTTAAAGTTAAACTTTTAATTGCTATTAATTATTAATAATCGTCATATCTTAACATTGCCGTAAATTCTCATATTAGTGGATTTAGTATTTAATCGTACATTGCTAGTTGTGCCGCTATATTCCCTCCAACTATTTACCTTTCGTGTGAGTTCTGTAAAGGAATAACTAATTATTATAATACTCATTGACTGCACCATTTAAACTTTAACAATAAAACATTTATTAACAACATCAAATTTAAATTATTTAATTACACCAGTTATTCAAATTATTAATTATATGCTTAACAACAATTCTTCTCATTAATTATTGCGGTGGAGGGGATATATGTGACCAGTACTATTAAAATTACTATCATGTGTCTATGACCTGTGATTGTTAATGTGCACATACCTTCAACTCTGTCTTGGGCTTTGATCATATATCAAATGCTTGCATCAGTTATTTGCACCGCCATAACTCTTTGGTGTGTGGCTCCTTCTGATACATCTGATTGCACTCCACCTTATATAGATCTAGCCAGTATTTTTGGAACATTTACACAAGTCTTTAAGTCATGTTGTACAAGCTATATGTGCACAAGTTGCACAAATCTGCTCACGTCCTTCTTAAGTCAAATCTTCATAATTGTCTGCTCTCGTTCTCGGGTCACAGGCCGTGGTTCCCTCGTTGGGGGGGGACTTCCCCTTTTCTTCCATTTGCCGCAGAGTTTGACGTAACAATCTTCTTTTTTTATTGGTTACTCCTTTAACCAATGGAACCATTCCACATCTCGTAAGGCCCAGCTCAGTCCCTCTGTCATGGCCCCCTAAATCTATGGTCTTCTGACCTTTAGGTTCACGGGGCGATAAAACTCGGTGCCAGCCAGACTACAAACATTGTTTGCCGTTTTGACTACTATAAATTTATACATAAAACTGTCTCATCAAATGTGAGATCTATTTCTGGTCTCACAGATACCATACTTGACAATGTATTCCCCGCAGTGTAACTCGCCCCCTAAAGGGGCTAATGCCATTTGCATCGCTGCTCTTTTGATTATTAACGTCTCGTGATCATTGATCAACAAATAAACCCACTTATGCATGGTTATGTCACATTTTGTTCTATGCTGCCATGTTAAAAGAATATAAAACGTAGAAAAAAAATTTAGTTTTTACTCGAATTTGAAAAAAAATTCTATCTTGTTCTAGAATTTTTGATAGCAAAGCTGGATATAAAGTTTCGTGAAAATCCATTAATATTTGTGGCTGCTATTGTATGCACAAGAAATAGACCACAGACGAACAGGAGGACATCACTCCATGCATAGTCAAATCGTGTTCAAAAGGCCTTAAAACATATATTAGTATCAAAATCTCAAAATTGAAAATTTTCAGGAAAACAATATTTTCTCAATACTACGTATGAGAAAGTAAAAATCTTCATATGAACAATTGAAAATGTCAAACTTTATAGCTTTTGCAGCACCGTAATGACTGAAAAGCATGCAAGTACAGTACTGTTTGTATGTATAGTGATACATGCGCTATGTAGTTGCAGTCATTCTACTAGACGATTAATTAAAATATATGAAATACTGACTTTTGCATTTTATAAACGTCTTTGTTTAACAGGTAACTAAATATAGATCATAATAACATATATTTAGAACTTATAAACATGTAACTATATTTAATACTGAAAGGTACTACAAACTCATTTCATCTGAAGACACTGAACCGTGAAACGTAAAGAAATGAATGAAAATAGCAAAAACAGAGTCTTGGCGTACGTAAATGACGTAAAGTAATGACATGAAATTTTAATAGATGAAAAATGTTCCGGAAGAAACTGTGTTTTTGTTGTTGTTGAGACACAGACCGTCCGACTTACCAGAAAGGTGCAAGGTAACTGGATGAAACTGTGAAGACCCAGACCGACCGACTCGTCCGAAAACTTGAGCAGCTATTTGGACGGCCGGGGAAGAAACTGTGTATCGAATTTCAGTTTTCTATGCTCACTGGAAGCCAGGAACGAGTCTTTCAAAGATGATTAACGAAAATAAAGAAACATAGAGGAAACTTGAAGAAACTGTGTTGTTGTTGTTATTGAGACCCAGACCGTCCGACTTGCCAGAAAGGTGTAAGGTAACTGGAAGAAACTGTGTGTCGAATTTCAGTTTTCTATGCTCTCTGGAAGCCAGGAACGAGTCTTTCAAAGATGATTAACGAAAATACAGAAGTATAAGAGGAAACGTGAAGAAATTGCGAATTGGTGCAATGGAAAAATAGCAAACAATCAACTAAAACCTCAAATTTTGTTTAATGTTATTCTGCGCTTTCGATATTTCGGTAAATACTTCACAAATGCATCCTATTTTATCATCTCACATTTCTATCCAATGCGCCTCGTTCTTATTCTGCATTTACTTAACGTTTATATTTATTAAAATGAGACCTACAAATATGCTGCTTATTAAATTAAAACATTATTTTCACGCTAGAGTCGTTTCATTTTACAACAGAAATATAGCTAAGCATCCTGTCTATCCGATGCACATATTTCTGATTTCCTGAAATAATTTGCAAATCGCAGTTTGCGTGACAGCAAATTCTATTGTTAAAAATGATAAATTGCTATATCCCAAGATTCCGAGCCAATAACTTTTTTTTTAGCTCTCTTGAATCTCGAAAAAGCACATAAATAACTCAGTTTCCATTGAGATGATAATCAGCCAGTCAAATATGCGCTTCAACTTAATAACCTCCACTCAGTTAATTTAATTTTTTATTTTTCTTACAGTGTACAGTACAGTGGGATTTATTTATACCGGACTCCTAAAGCAATGCAAATTATTGAAAATGTGATTAATCTAGAATTGAATTACCCAAATTTTATATAATTATAATATTTTCTTTGTTAACTTTCTGGTAGATAAATTTTTAGTAATATACACGGTTTCTAAGGAAATCGTCATGCAACCCTTTGTAAGGAAGGGACCATGAGTGTGCGGGTTGAGTCTGTCTGTAGTAAGGTGACAAATACGAACTGGATACATAGAATTGGGGTACCATTAGCGGAAAATTAAAGTTATTATACAAACTTGGCAACAAAGCGAGATAGAAAATAATGGTTCACACGTGGTGAAGGGATGACCATTAAAGCATTTTAATGCTAGTGTTATAGCCAGGGTTTCCAAATTATAGCTAGATTTAGCCTTTTTTTGAGTATCTAGCATTCAAAAGTGGTTATCCAGTTACAAAATGGCTACATTTTCAACTACTTATAGTGAAAAATCTGTGAAACTTAACCATTTTTTCTTATGATTCTAGCTATAGGGTTCATCCCGGTGTTTGCAACACTGTAGACAGCGCCCTGTGATATAAACACCCTGTTATATACTCTGGTAAAGTCGCTTTACTATTACATTGGTTTGCCATTTTTGTGTATTACATTGCCTTGCTATTTAAACCTCTTTACTCATAACAAAGAATATATATTTCTAACTAGATTATATTAAATATTATTCTACTGAATAATACAGGCGAAAAATTTCTTCACGGTATCAAAATTAGAATGTTTTCATGAGTGCCCATTAAACTTCTGGGGGGAAGAGAACCACTAATGTCCAAGGTATACTACTATCAGTGGGGAAAACTCAATAAGACGTACAACATGAAGACAACGACTATCTTAAAGTACAACTTTGTTACCTTTCCATTCGGGCAGGGCCCCTTCCCCTTCCCTATGGGCATCCTTGTATGTTGCAAAAAACTATACTTGACCAAAGTACTCTATCTTCATTCAGCGTCTTATCTTCCTGTTTAAGGTTATGGTTTATGAGGTCGGCATCAGTTAAGTCAATATAGACACTTTCTATTTGATTGGATTTTGGAGATTTCCCTGTTTCATTTTTCTTAAATTATGAATGCTTAATTGAGCTCATTTGGAATATGTCTGCTACTTGTATAGGGATACTAATCACTTTATTGGAAGTGGTTAATTTCCTGGGGCAATAATAAAAAAAATCTGATGTGCGCAACACATGACTTTCCTTATATAATGCAATGAATTTACTATTGTTACGATAAAAAAATAGGTTTTTCTTATAGTAGCTATTTATATTCGTTCCAAGAAATTGAATTTTTGTCAATTAGTCGTTATTTTCACTGATTTAGTGTCATTTTTATCCATTTGGCGAGATTTCCGTTAATTTGGCAACATTTAAAAAAGTCGCCAAGTTGGCGATATTCCGCTAAATTCGGCGCTAAAAACTCGTCAAGCGCTAGGGATGGAAAAATAAGTTATTCTTATAGCAGATAATTAACTATTGGCGTTAAAATACAAAAGTATTACTCAAAGTATCTTTTTTCATGAATGAACGAGCTAGATCCATGAGAATGATGTCACCCAATTTATCGCATGATATTACATATGAAAAGTGAACATGTTTCTCAACATTTAATATATTTTTTTTAATTTATGAGATTTTTTGATAAATTTATTTAAAGAATGTGCAATATCTCGAGAACGGTTCATGCTAGCGTCCTAAAGTTTATGTCAATCGTTTTCTAAGGAAAAAATACATTAGAAATGTCTATTTGCGTAACTTTATTAAAGGTTTTGGTTTTTTGATGATTTTTTAAAAAATTCACTCGACAATTTAGGGGGGTGCTGAACATTCGATTACGTTTAAAAATAATAGGCTTCCAGTATTCATGGATTGTGATGTTTGTACCAAATTTCGTTCGAATCGGTCCATTTATTCTTCAGTTATCGTCTCCACAGACTCACACACACACACACACAGACATCACCTCAAAAATGTTTGTTTCGTGATCAGGGATACTTGAAACGTGCTCTCCCGTCGAAAACTCGAATTCGAACTTTCTACCCCGTCACAATACTTTCTTTATACATTATGTATATAAGGAAAGTAATAAAAGAGTTACTAAAAATATTGATTTTAAAATTCTTCGAGTAATTTGGCGTTGTTAGTAAAGAAATTTAGAAAATTCCCTGACAGTAGAATTTAGTCAAATTGTATGTGGTTTAGACTTTTTAGATTATAAGTATTGATTTGGCATGGAAAAATGTTTGAAATCGGTAGCTTGGATATTACAATTTGAATTTATGCAGGATATTTGTGTCCAAAATTATCCTTACATGCACGAAAACGCTGATTTTTCAACAACTGTTCAATATAAATAAACATATTTTTTGGGGGTGATACATAGCATTATAACACATAAAAACTGAAAAATCGAATTTGCTAATTTCATCAATATTTGTCAAGCATCTAAACGGCCATCAGCTTGTTATTTTAATGATATTATGCAAATGATAATCCGGAGCGATAAAGCACTATTTTGAGTCGATAAACACTAAAATCAAATCTTGAATTGCAGATGTTCGCAAGAAAACATACTTCGTGCACAACTCTTGCACCACTAATTTTTATGCACGTAAAGATGATTTTGGATACTAGTATATGTAATTCCAAATAGAGTATTTAATGTCAAATTAAAAAATGCTTTAAAGTAGAGTATCATCGTATGCAAAATCATGTTGTTGTTGTTGAGATCCAGACCGTCTGACCTACCAGAAAGGTGTAAGGTAACTGTTTTGGACGGCCGAGAAGTGCCACCCAATTTAGACCGGAACCCAGTGGGGGAGGCATCCACAGGGACCGTACCCTCCTTCCCCTACCAGCAACCTCTCGGAAGGACTTACGGATCCACATGTTGAACGTGATCGTACTCCGCGTGAACACGGCGGCAGTTGTGGCAGTGGCGGGAATCGAATCCGGTCCTACCGAGTGCAATTCCCGCGCGCTAGCCACTGAGCTACCGCGCTCTATATAAAATCATGTTGTTGTTGAGACGCAGACCGTCCGACCTACCAGAAAGGTGTAACCCGTTTGGCCGGTCGGTACGTGCCACCCAATTTAGACCGGAACCCTGTGGGGGAGGCATCCACAGGGACCGTACCCTCCTTCCCCTACCAGCAACCTCTCGGAAGTACTCACGGAGCCACATGTTTAACGTGATCGTACTCCGCATGAACACGGCGGCAGTTGGGGCAGCGTGCAAATCCAGCGCGCAAACCACCGGGCTACTGCGCCCGAAATGTGTCGACAGAACGCGGTGTTCCCAGGTGGTCAGCCACCCAAGTACTAACCGCGCCCGATGCTGCTTGACTTCGGTGATCTAACGAGAACCGGTGTTTTCAGTATGATAGGGTATGATAGGGTTCAATGTAAAATCATGTAACATATTTTAATAAAGAAGTACAAAATTCAACTTTATACGGGCCCCCTACAAAACAGTTTCAATTATAAAAATATTTTTCAGTGCCTTTACAGTCAAACAAAAGAAAAATGTTATTGTCATACGATCAAAATCACCCGATATATCAGTAGTTAAAGCTTTCGATTGATAATAAGTTGACTGTTCAAAACTTTTGCTAAAAATAGTTACTTCGGATGCACATTTTATCTGATGAAATTCAATTTTTGTAAGATCCCTGAAATTTATGTCTTGGCCGTTGCATTTCATCGGATAAACGTGGTTAAAGTCCTATAATTTCGACAATTTTTTCATAGCAAATTTTGAATGTTTGACTTCTAAATATCTTTAATTAAATAAAAAAACAATTTGCTGAAACAATTAGCACTTACTTTGGAGACGGCCCATATAAAAAATTTATACTTTTTATTAAAACAAGAGACAAACTATCGTAATATTGATGTTTGTCCTGCTTGAAGCATTTCTTAAATTGGAACCATGAATATACGATCAATCGTTTAAGAGATATTTCGTCATGTAATTCTTTAAACATCCTGTATAGAAAACTATTGGAACACATAACACATGTTCGTACTTTTTTAGATAACTTGTTTAGATGGAATGTTCCAAAATGAACGCTTGTCATCGCACTCATAAAAGTAACTGAAGTGAGTAGCACGTGACTTTCCCTATATAATGGAATTAATTTACTTTTTTCACAGCGGAAAAATGATCTATAATATCTACGGCACAATGTTTTCAACGTTGAATTGTAGTACACTTGTTGATTTTACACACGACGACTTTCAAAGTTATTAATATATATCCAATTTACTTCAATTTCTAGCAACCCTAAATTGACAATTATCAATATTGATAGCACCCTAAATAAGCAATAGAATTTATGCATTAAAATATTTTAATAATTAATTCATTAAATTGGTGTAACTTCGTTAATTTAACGTTATTTTTGGCATTTTTGATTGTATTTTTGTCAATCTGGGGTAATATATTGCCAAGATGGCGATATTTTACTGAGTCTTCAAGTTAGCCAAATTTATCGCCAAGCGTTACACACAAATGAAGAGAAGAACTTTCCTTATACGAGTATTGGCTATTGGCAAATTGTTGGTTGTGAAAATACGAAACTATTACACAAGTATCTTATTGAGTGAATAGAACAAACTAGATCCACGAAAATGATTTTAACAACGCATGAAATGTGAACATATTTTACGATAGTTAATACTTTTTTTAATTTTATGTATTTATTTTTAAAAATTTAATAGAAAAATGGGGCAATATCTTGAAAACGGCTAATACAAGTCTAACATGTGTATTATTCGTTTGCTAATGAAAAATTACATGACATGGTAATATTTGCAACATTATTAAATAATCTGAATTATTAATGATATTTTCAAATTTTCATTTAAAAAATTTGGGGATTTTCCTTAGGGAACATTTGATAGAGTTTAAAATCAATAGACTTCCAGTGTTCACCGATTGTAATATTAGTACCAAATTTCGTTCGAAACGCTTCCTTTGTTCGTGAGATATCGCTTCCACAGTCTGACGGACACACACATACACACACACCTTCACACACACATCTTCAGACACACATACCTTCACACACTCCTTCATACACACCTTCACACACGCACGTTCACATGTACTTATTAACACATACACACAGATATCACCTTAAAAACGTTCGATGTCCGATTTGAGTTCAGACATGCTTGAAACGTTCTCCTCCGTCGAAAACTCGAATTCGAATTTTCGACCCCGTCACAATACCTCCTTTATACATTATACTATTTTACATAGGAAATAAAATCTGATGTGGGAAACACATGACTTTCCTTATATAATGCAATGAATTTAATACTTTTACAGTTAAAAAAATGTTATTCATATAATAGATACTTATATTCATTCCAAGATATTGAATTTTCTTCAATTAGTCGTCATTTTCATTGATTTGGCGTCATTTTTATCCATTTGGCGAGATGTTTGTTAATTTGGCAACACAAAAATTTGACAAAAATGTCGCCAAGTTGGCGACATTCCGCCAAATTCGAAGCCAAAATCTCGTCAAGCGTTATGGACGGAGAAATAAGTTATTCTTACAGCAGATAAATGACTATTGGCGTTCAAATACAAAAGTATTACTCAAAGTATCTTTTTTCATGAATGGAGCGAGCCAGATCCACGAGAATGATGTCACCAAATTTATCGCATGGTATTACATATGAAAAGTGAACATGTTTCTCAATAGGAAATATTTTTTTTTTATTTTATATAACTTTTTGATATTTTTTTTGAAAAATGTGCAATATCTCGAGAACGGTTCACGTTAGCGTTCTAAAATTTATGTCAATCGTTTTTTAATGAAAAATTACATAAGAAATGTCTATTTGCGTAACTTTATTAGCGGATTTGATTTTTTGACGACTTTTTCAAAATTTCACTTTGGAAATTTAGGGGGGTTCTGAACATTCGATTGCGTATAAGAACAATAGGCTTCCAGTGTTTACGGATTGTAATTTTAGTACCAAATTTCCTGCGAATCGGTCCATTCGTTCGTCAGTTATCGTCTCCACAGACTCACTGACACACACACACACACACACATACAGACACACACACACACACACACATACAGACACACACACACACACATACAGACACACACACACACAGACATCACTTCAAAAATGTTTGATTCGTGATCAGGGATGCTTGAAACGTGCTCTCCCCCGAAATATCGAATTCAAATTTTCGACCCCGTCACAATACTTTCCTTATACATTATGTATAAAAGGAAAGTAATAATAAAATTTCGTAAATAGTTTACATTTATTCAATAGCATATAGCATATGGAAATTCATTCGAAATTCTATTATATTATATTTAAAATTATACAACCAACCCAATAGAGCTGATTAGCACTTCTTTTCATTCCTTCTCCTTTCTCTCTATTTACAGCTGAGGTTTGCTTGGTCGTTCTAAATTAGGTCATTATCCTGAAAAATTGACTCGTCCTCTCTAATTGAATTTTTGAGATGTCAACGCTTTGTTCTTCTCCAGTGATAGAGAAGCTTAATTGCATTCACTGAGGTCATTTGTGCTAATGCCAAAAGGAATGCTAATAAGATCTATTGGTGGTGATTAATTACTTCGAACGCAATTTAATAAAATCTATACCTTTAAAACGCTTTTATTTGTGTCAATGCATTTCTGAAGATCAAATGAACCGATTTTCAGTTGAAATCCTATGTTTTTAGGGGCAGTTTAAATTTTGACAATTATACACTGGTTATATTACTCATATTAATCTGGTATCCATTGTAAGGCAAATAGCGAGGTTCACACAGAATGTATAGTTTAAAGCTTTGCTCCTCCTGGATATAAATTTTGAATTTCATTTGATTTGGGGGAAATAATTTACATGTTGCCATACTTAGATGTATGTAGCGAACGCTCATAAAGAAGTATTAAGCACCTTGAGTTGGAAGCGTCTTTAACTCAACGCTATGATGCTGGCCCCGGGATAAAATCTCGGCATGCGTAAGTTGAGGATTTTGCTTTCCCACTACATTGGTGACCTGGATGTGCACGAATCATATTTCGTTTTTTTTTTGTTTTTTTTCAAATATTCGGCTTTCTGAAAATTATAAATGCATTGTAAAAATATACTTTTTCTTGAGATTAATAAATTTTTATTCTGTACTTACCGCGAACATTTCTTCATCATATTTTTACTTTCCCTGCAATACATGTTAATGTTTAGGGCAAGTATGGAATCATATAGAAACTCGTACCTCGAGTTTTCGACGGATCTATGTGTTTTGAGATCACTAGAACAAGCAAAAACAATTTTTAGCGTGACGTCTCTGTGTGTCCGTCTATCTGTGTGTCTGTCTATTTGAGATTTTGTACCCACTTTAACTCAAAAACTAATTGACCTACTTCATAAAAGTTGATGGGTAAATAAATCACTTGTGGGGAACCCTGGTGCTGATTAGAGTTTGGTACAATTCGGAAAAAAAGAACCTGCATGTTTTTGCGAAATGGCCCGCAAAAATCGTCAAAATCTAAAATAAAAGATTACGTATTCTCAAATATATCAATTAAATGCTTGTTTTATACATAAATTTTGACGATGAAAGAATAAGACATAAGACCAACTTCATTACTCTAATACTATACTTTTTCGAGATATTTAATTACTTTTTCTGCATGTTCGCCACGTCACTTTTGAAAATAAGTTCAGTTATCAAATGAAAAGTGCAAATAATGTTGGGTGTTATTTTGTGCATTTGAACTCGATTTAATGAATTATTGAAGAAATAAAGAGAACTTGAATATGAGTCTGCAGAGAAAGTCATGTGCTCCCCACATCAGATTTTTTTATTTCTTTTTTTATTTAGTTCTGTTAGTAAAAGCAGGAATCTTATTAATGAGTTTGTTCGTCTTCTTTCCTCCTTTAAGATCTCCCGAACCAGTTGCTGAATTCATTTCAACTGTATAACAGCTTGTAATGCAGACTGAAGCACGACTGGAAGAGCGTCAGTTGGCCAGTATGATGATACAAAATTTGAGCCAGATTCTTTACACCGTTTCTGCGACCGGCCACACAAAAAGCTACTGTAAGCCTTCGGATCAGTCGTGTGCTCTGGGTCTTCCACACCGTTCCTGCGAGTCTTTAAATTCCAGAGTAGACTTTGAGAGGAGTTGCCAAAACACAGAAAGTTTTCGCATTATTACAGTTAAAAATTGTCTGTTAATTTTGAAGTGGCAATATCTAGACGTAAACAACTTGCGCAACGATTTTAAATTGTGTTGTGCAGCCAGAATCCAGTGACGTCCAAGGAAATTTAGTGACGTCGGCGGAGTAAGATGGCAATCACAGTTAACAAGTTCTGTTTTCCTTGAGAGCCCAAGCACAAAATGCGTGCATTCTTGATTCCCATGTCCAACGTAAAAAGAATGAAGTCAGTTATGCGACGGATAGGCATCTCTTGGTCAAGGTGATGGACACGAAACTCCTCAAAGCAAGGATTTTATAATTTTTCTGATAGAAGTATCGTAATGTCGTATTTAGTTAACGTAGGGGCGGGTTTTTAACGTATAAAACACGACCTAAAATTTGGTTATCATTCTTTTTGGGATGGGTCGCCGCAATAATATATATATATACATATATATATATATATATATATATATATATATATATGTATATATATATATATATATATATATATATATATATATATATATATATATATATATATATATATATATATATATATATATATATATATATATTATTGCGGCGTATATATATATATACGCTAGTGTAGGTATTTTCCAGGTATTTTACAGATGCAATAGAAAAGCATATGGGTTATGAAAAATAAATGTTAAGCACCCCTACTTTAATCTCTTTTAAAACCAGGGAAGCTGGATTGTATAGTTGCTTGCAACACTTTGCCATGCATGAGCACAGTTATATTGGGTTATCGTTCCTTCTGGGATGGGTCGCCGCAATACACACACACACACACACACACACACATTATATATATATATATATACACGCTAGTGTAGGTATTTTCCAGCTATTTTACAACTGCCATAGAAAAGCATGTGGGTCATGAAAAAGAAATGTTAAGTACCCCTACTTTAAGCGTTGTAAAACCAGGGAAGCATGATTGAAAATTTCAATACTACTATCCGAATAATTTTAAAGTATTTTCTTAAAAGAGTTTTGTGCTCATTGACCATATATCTCATTGTATGCACAGTCAAGTGCGCAATGTTGAGTAAAAGTTATGTCATCGAAATCATGGTCAGCTGTTGGTGATAGATGATTAGTTGAACACTTCTTTGGTCATATGTAACGCCTAAGGAAGAGGTGGCTGTACCACATATATTTCATATCATATTTTGTGCAATAAATTGCATATTAATTTATGTAAATGCTGGAATGAATTAACCCGTACTGAATTAAGCAGTCATAAACAAGTGCCCGCTACGCAAATAATACAGATATGGATAACATCACTCATGCCCCAAATTACCTGTTTTGAACCAAAATTATTTCTACATTTTGTTTTAATCCGAACTTTTCAGTTTTAATGCTTGTATAGTTAGTTGCACGCAGCACTTCGCCACGCATGAGCACAATTATCCACCGCTCCCCACAGCATCCGCTAATCGGAGAAGGAAATGAATAAAATAATCTCGATTTTTATAATTTTGGTACAAAATACATTAGAAAATGGAGTAATTAAATTTTCTTTGTTAGAATGCAAATATATACACTCATATTTATGCCAATAATAGATTTGTGCTAATCTTTCATTAACAACTGCGGTGAATTAAGAAAACAAAACATTTCCATTTCGATGTATTTAAAAATAAATAAATAAATAAATATGATGAAATTATCCTACGGATTCAGTTTAAAGATTGTTAGAAAAAATTTTATTCGATCTTTTCGATGAAGCTTTATAATAATATTTTTGATTAAAAAGCAACAGATTTGTGCGAAAAATGTTTAACATTGTGCTGAACATAAAATAGCTAAAAAACTAATTCAAATAAAAGATATCATTATGAGGTGTGTCCAAACTAATGTTCAGCTAACCCAGTCACGAAATTTCGCGGCTGTCCGAAGCTTTAGTTTGTCGCTGCAGATGTCGTACACACTTATATAAAAGCAGACCAGACAAATATATCCTTACGATTATTATACTATTAATACGAACTTCTTACATAATAAGTAAACAGAAAATGAATAAGAATCTGTAGCAAAATTCATATGTTGTCCATATAAGATTTTCTCATAATATGAATACCAGAGTCATAAATAATATCTATAAATGAAAATGCCTTTGAAATAGTAAAACCAAGTAAATATAAAAACTTTGTTTTTACTTTCCTTAAATACATAATGTATAAGGAAAATATTGTGACAGGGTCATTTTTGAGGTGATGTCTCTGTGTGTGTGTGTGAGTGTGTGTGTGTGTGTGTGTGTGTGTGTCAGTGAGTCTGTGGAGACGATATCTCGTGAACGAATGGAGGAATTCCAATAAAATTTGATACAAAGATTACAATCCGTGAATACTGGAAGTCTGTTGTTTTAAACGCAATCAAATGTTCAGAACCCCCCTAAATTTTCGAGTGAAATTTTGAAAAAATCATCAAAATATCAAAATCTTTAATAGAGTTACGCAAATAGACGTTTCTTATGTAATTTTTCCTTAGAAAACGATTGACATAAACTTTAGCGCGCTAGCACGAGCCCTTCTCGAGATATTGCACATTTTTCAAATACATTTATATAAAAATTCCATAAATTAAAAAAAAATATATTAACTCTTAAGAAACGGGTTCACTTTTCATATGTAATATCATGCGATAAATTAAGTGACATCATTCTCGTGGATCTAGCTTGTTCTATTCATAAGAAAAGACACTTTGAGTAATACATTTGTATTTGAACGCCAATAGTCATTTATCTGCTATAAGAATAACTTATTTCTCCGTCTATAACTCTTGGCGAAATTTTGGCGACGAATTTGGCGGAATGTTGCCAACTTGGCAACTTTTTTCAATGTTGCCAAATCAACGAAAATCTCGCCAAATGGATAAAAATGACGGTAAATCGATGAAAATGACGACTTATCAACAAAAATTCACTATCTTGGAAAGAATATAAGTATCTACTAGAAGAAGAACCTATTTTTTTGCTGTAAAAGTAGTAATTTCACTGCATTATATAAGAAAAGTCCTGTGCTGCCCACATCAGATTTTTTTTAGTAATGTGTATCTTATAAGCATGGGATTATATATTACTATAAGCGAAGGGAGATTTTTTGGGCGCTATTTAGCAGAAAAATGCTGGTTCTAATTTTCAAGGATCCGCCAACTTTTAATAGATTAAAATGTTCTGCTGGACTAAAATCTGTGTATCAAATTTCAGATTTTTAGGACGTAGGAAAATATACTAAAAATGCCATCACATAAGTTGAAATAGACGGTAAGACAGACAACTATAGGTCATGACGAATTCAATAAAATAAAAAAAAAACTACTACCAAATGATATATATTTAAACAATGCAAGTTTACAATTTCATTTTACTCATTTTCTCGTTTTAGTGCAATATTAAATGCAATTTAAGTACAGAATCTAATTCCCTTTATAATTCACTTGTTATGTTCCACTGACATTAAACGAAGTCATTCTAACTAGATTGTGCACGAGAATTAATATTTCCCTCTATCTTTTCCAGCCAATATCATCATGCCCTGGAGCTACTTAAGATATTTAGCAAAATGTTTTCGAGCCCAAACTAGATTAGAACATAACTTTACCTGAAAACAACGCATGTTAGTACCAAATTGTGATGAGGTAATGAGCCGAATTAGAATAAGAGGATATTATATCAAACTATAGAGTTGTTACTTCAGACAAAATTAACTGCGTTTTGAAACTCTGTTCGTGTTTGTGAGCTTTTCTCTTGTATCAGTCAGTGCTTAAGAAATAGTTAAAATTGTACTTTACAGAGAATTAACCTTTTAACGAGACTGGTTATTCTCAAAAATACAAAAAAATCTGATGTGGGCAGCAGATGATTTTCCTTACATAATGCAATGAATTTACTACTTTTACAGTTAAAAAGAATGTTATTCTTATAGTAGATACTTATATTCTTTCCAAGATATTGCATTTTCTTCAATGAGTCGTCATTTTCATTGATTTAGCGTCATTTTTATCCATTTGACGCGATTTTCGGTAACTTGGCAACATTTAAAAATGGTGTCAAGTTGGCGACATTCCGCAAAATTCGTCACCAAAATCTCGCCAAGCGTTATGGATGGGGAAATAAGTTATTCTTACAGCGGATAAATGACTATTGGCGTTCAAATACAAAAGTATTACTCAAAGTATCTTTTCTCGTGAATGGAACGAGTTAGATCCACGAGAATGATGTCACCAAATTTATCGCATGGATATTACATATGAAAAGTGAACATGTTTCTTAACAGTTAATATATTTTTTTTAATTTATGGGATTTTTTGATAAATTTATTTGAAAAATGCGCAATATCTCGAGAACGGTTCATGCTGGCATTCTAAAGTTTATGTCAAACGTTTTCTAAGGAAAAATTACATAAGAAATGTCTATTTCCGTAACTTTGTTAAAGGTTTTGATTTTTTGATGATTTTTTAAAAATTTCACTTGAAACTTTAGCCGAGTTCTGAACATTCGATTGTATTTTAAAACAATAAGCTTCTAGTATGCACAAATTGTGTTTTTTGTACCAAATTTCATTCGAATCGCTCCATTCATTCGTGAGATATCGTCTCCACAGTCTCATTAACACACACACACACACACATACGCACAGACATCACTTCAAAAATGTTCGATTCGTGATCAGGGATGCTTGAAACGTGCTCTCTCGTCGAAAACTCGAATTCGAATTTTCGACGGAGGAGCACGTTTCAAGCATTCCTTTTGGTTTACGGTCGAATTCGAATTTTCGACCCCTTCACAATACTTTCCTTATACATTATGTATATAAGGAAAGTAATATAACATAATTTTAACTTAGTTTATGACTTTTTAAATCCTTAAAAAGACCCCAATTGATCTAGAAGGCTGAAGATTTGCACATTTACAGCATGGACTATGGCTCAGAATCTAACGGAGCTGAATTTTCGATTTACGCCCATGGAGATTATTTCCATATGGCTCAAAAAGTCCTTTTACACGCCCCATAAGCGCCGAAGAGGGCTGCATCTTAGTATAATCGCAGAACTGACCACTGTGCACGATGTTTATGTCAATAGTTTGATAAAACTTCAGCGAAAAATCAAATAAAAAACAAATTATTCGAGGGGGAGGGGAGTGTCCCACACCAAAACGTTCGAAATGCAAAATGGCAAATCGGAGACTTGAAATTTGAAACATAGATCAGCTGTTTGATAAAACTTCCGTGAAAAATCGAATTTGTCAATACATTTAATTTAAAGTGGTGTTCCACACCAAAACGTTCGAAATGTGAAATGAAAGTTAAACGAACTTTGAGATGAGATGGAGGCTTAAAAATAATTGCAAGGGTAGATCGTTTTGATACGAAGGAGGCCAATTTCGGTTTCCCAATATTTTTTGATTTCAGGATGTCCTATACCAAAATGTTCAATTTGGTAAATAAATACGAAACGTCTAGTTAAGTGATATCGAGACTTGAAATTTGGTTTACAGGTCAATTTTTTCTATAAAACCACTAGAAAAATCGAATGTGTCTAAAATGTTTATTTGAAGGGATGCGTCACCCCAAAACGTTCGAAATGCGCAAATTATAGAAAAACGTACTTCGCTATAAGACAGAACTAACAAGATGGGTACCATGATGGAGAAAAAGAAAGAGAATTACTGTATTGTAATATTTGGTATTTTAGGGTTGGCACACGTCGAATTGTTCAAATGAACGAATAATTGAAAAATTCCCACTCTAAAGTGAGATAGAAAATTAAAATTAGGTGTTCTGGCGCGTAGGAAAAAATAAATTATTCAAATGTTCACGTCGCTCAGGATTTCCTTTAAATGAGAGCGTTGATGTTTATTGGGTATTTGGCCAATATTTAGCATTGTTTACATGCATAACGAATTTTAGAATAGAAGCGCACCCAATTTTGTTTTTATACGAAATCCTTCTACACGATTTTAATTTAACACGAGTTAAAAAATAATGTCATTATATTTTTACATTATCTTATCCATTATCTTGTTTCGATTTAACACGATCGACCCGAATTCTAAGAATTTTTTTTTCTTCGTATTGCACTTCTCACCTTCACAATGGGTAGGAATTTTTCCTGATTGTGCTCCTTTGCATTCGCAATTCCTATTCGTGGGGGAATTTCCCGAGTTGGGGAATTCCTAGTTATATCTGCATTTTGTGTTAAAAGTGAGAAGTACCTTTTTGATGTTAATAAAAATTAACATCACCTTTTGTTTTATTAATTATAACCGAATTATTTTTTGGTAGCCCTTATACAATGTCACATAATTCAATTGTAGTAAAATCGAAAAGAAAAGCAATCCCTGTGGATATTAAAATTTTAGATAGTATTGTAACAGGATAAAGTGTAACGTCTGTAGGTATAATTTTTGTGTTTGTGAATTAGTGATATTTTTTTTCCTATTCAAATGAAAATTTAATTTATATATTGTATTTTTATTATAATATACAATCTTTATAAATAAAATATGCATAACGTAAAAATGATAAGATTCTAACAAGAATTTTCATATGATTTATTATATTAATTTTGCTGATTTTTAGGTTTCTTAAATACATAGTATAATGTATAAGGGAACTATTATGGTGGGGACGAAAATTCGAATTCGAGTTTTCGAAGAGAGAGCACGTTTCAAGCATCCCTGAACACGAATCAAATGTTTTTGAGGTGACGTCTCTCTCTCTCTCTGTATGTGTATGTGCGTCAATGAGTCTGTGGAGATGATATCTCACGAACGAATGGAGCAATTCAAAAGAAATTTCCTATAAAAATTACAATCCGTGAATACACGAAGCCTATTGTTTTTAAACGCAATCGAATATTCAGAACCTTCGATATTTTCGAGAGCAATTTTGAAAAAAATCATCAAACAATCAAAACTTTTAATAAAGTTACGCAAATATTCATTTCTTATGTAATTTTTCCTTAGAAAACTGTTGACAAAAACCTTCAGACCGTTAGCATGAGCCGTTCTTGAGATTTTGCACGTTTTTCAAATACATTTATCAAAAAATTACATAAAATAAAAAATATTAACTATTGTGGAATATGTTCACATTTCATATGTAATATGCGATACATTTGGTGACATCATTCTCGTGGATCTAGCTCGTTCCATTCATGAGAAAAGATATTTGGGTAGTAATTTCGTATTTGGATGCTAATAGTCTGCTATAAGAATAACATATTTCTCCATCCATAATGTTTGGCGAGATTTTGGCGACGAATTTGGCGGAGTGACGCCAACTTGGCTACTTTTTAAATGTTGCCAAATTAACAAAATATTGCCAAATTGATAAAAATGACGCTAAATCAATGAAAATGACGATTAATTGACGTAAATTCAATATCTTGGAAGGAATATCTACTATACGAATAACCTATTTTTCGGACCGTAAAGTTTGGCAAAATTTTGGTGATGAATGTGTAGGAATATCTCCAACTTGATGACTTTTTAAATGGTCCCAAATTGACGAAAATGTCACCCAATTGATAAAAATTCGCCAAACTGATGAAACAGACGCTAAATCAAATGAAATGACGACTAATTGATGAAAGTTCAATATCTTAGAAATAACATAAGAGTAGACTATAAGAATCACCAATTTCGCCGTCCGTAACACTTGGAGAGAAACACAGAAGTAGTTCGCCAACTTGGCGACTATTTTAAGTGTTTCCAAGGTGACAAAAATGTCGCCAAATTGATAAAAATTACTCCAAAGGGGAAATAGTGTTTCCCAAATTCTGATTTCCGTCATATGACGGGCATACCTTCTCGTATATAAGAAATGCTCTTCTCACCGTTTGTCTGTAACACTTGGTGATGCATGAGGCAAATTCGAGGAATAATCTAGCATAGTACGGCCAACTTAGCGATATGTCGCCCCAGATTGACAAAAATTTCGTCAAAATTGCAAAAATGACGCTAAAGGAATGAAAATGACGCCTAGTTGATGAATTGATTATTAAAATATTTTAATATATGTACTATATCGCTTATTGAGGATGCTATCAATATTGATAATTGTTAATTTAGAGTTGTGTGAAATGTAAGTGAATTGGGTACTTTGAAATAGTATTACATGTTGTCATTCGGAAAATCGCCAAATATACATGTCAACGTTAAAAACACAGTACCGTGGATTTTATACATTACTACTTTCCTTATATACATAATGTGTAAGGAAAGTACTGCGCCTGGGTCGAAAATTCGAATTCGAGTTTTCGACGGGAGAGCATGTTTCAAGCATCCCTGATCACGAATCGAACATTTTGAGGTGATGTCTGTGTGTTTGTGTGCGTGCGTGTGTGTGTGTGTGTGAGTCTGTGGAGACGATATCTCACGAACGAATGGAGCGATTCGAAAGAAATTTGGTACAAAAATCACAATCCGTGAATACTGGAAGTCTATTGTTTTTAAAAGTAATCGAATGTTCAGAATCCTCCTAAATTTTCGAGTGAAATTTTGAAAAAATCATCAAAAAATCAAAACCTTTAATAAAGTTACGCAAGTAAACATTTTTTAAAACGATTGACATAAACTTTAGAACGCTAGCATGAACCGTTCTCGAAATATTGCGCATTTTTCAAATAAATTTATCAAAAAATCCTCATAAATTAAAAAAAAATATATTAACTGTTGAGAAACATGTTCACTTCTCATATGTAATATCATGCGATAAATTTGGTGACATCATTCTCATGGATATAGCTCGTTCCATTCATGAGGAAAGGTACTTTAAGTAATACTTTTGTATTTAAACGCCAATAGTTATTTATCTGCTATAAGAACAACTTATTTCTCTGTCCATAACGCTTGGCGAGATTTTTACGACAAATTTGTCGAAATGTCGCCAACTTGGCGACTTTTTTAAATGTTGCCAAATTAACGAGAATCTCGCCAAGTGGATAAAAATGACGCTAAATCAATGAAAATGACGGCTAAAGAAGTCAATATCTTGAAAAGAATATAAGTATCTACTATAAGAATAACCTATTTTTTTTGCTGTAAAAGTACCAAAAGTAGTCATTGCATTATATAAGGAAAGTCATGTGCTGCCCACATCAGATTTTTTTTACTGTAAAAGGAATACATTTATTGCATTATATGAGGAAAATCACGAGTTGCCCAGGTCAGATTTTTTAAATTCGGGAATTTGAAAGATACATTTTTATGGTTTTTTATATGTATTTATTTCAACATTATAAGTGTTCTCTGAAAATAATCGGATGAAAAATCTCAAAGTAATTATTATTTGAAAGTTTACTTCTAGGAAAAATACACTTTTTTTTCATTTCTGCGACTTCAAGTGTTTTCATTTATTTGTGGCGAGTTTGTTTGGGACCTATTAAAGGAGCGTATTAATTCTGCGTCGTATAATTAGCATAGGTTTTAATGATAGTCTAAAAACATGTGTGGTATAACTAGTTTAAGCATTCAACAGAAAGAGTAGAAAAATCATACTTTTCATTTTATGTATTTAATAACATTTTACTTCTGTGGTAACCGAAAAGAAAGTTATTAAACTTTAATGTTATAATTAACATTATTATACTACTACGTTGTGTTCGCAATAACCCTCCAATTATTTAACTTTCGCGCGAGTTCTGTAAAGGAATGTTATTAGAATAATATTAAATTGATTACTCCATTTAAACTTTAACAATAAAACATTTATTAACAACATAAACACTTATTAATTCATTACACAATTAATTATTTGTTTTGGCGAGGGAACATGTGAGACCACTTAACTGGCCTAATATATTTGTTCAGACCTAGATATCTTTTTGATGAACACATACCTTCAAGTCTGTCTTGGACTTTGTTAGCAGCACGTGGTTGATGTCGTCTTTATTACTCGCATTAACTCGTAGTGTAATGCATCCACTCGTAACGTCGTCGATCATATTGTACTACTGACTCCAACACGCGCACTTATTTCATTCTCTTAGATTGTTCTCTCCACATATCTAGTCGTCGTGCTATATTTTCTAAGTTATCGTTCTTATTGTAATGTCGAACTTGAACTGTTATTCCACAAGTCATTAGTTAAGTCATCGTCTCGAAGCTATTTCTATAAGTGTGCTCAAGTGTCCTTCTTAGGCCACAGGTTGTGGTTCTCCTTTTCTCGGGGGGGGGTGTCATTTCCCCCCTTGCTTTCATTTGTAGCATTGAGAGTGACGCAACAAGCATCATTTTCCATTGGATGATCTTTATCCAATGGCATGGTTCACATCCTCGTAAGGGCCCGCTCGCCCCCCTTGTCTTGGCGCCCCTAAATTTATGATTTTGTGACCCTTCGAGTTCACGTGTTGTAAAACTCGGCGCCATTCAGACTGGCAGTATTGTTTGCCGTTTTGGAGATAATAAATAAAAGGCATAAAACTGTCTCAGCAAAGTGTGAGATCAATTTCTGGTCTCACAACGTCTATGCAAATATATTTTTCAAATCTTATAGCAAAATCTAAGATTATGTAACGAATTCTTTAAAAAACTGATGAGATCCGTCTCCTGCTCTCTACGTTCGCCAATTCCAGTAATTTGTTACGCGAGTCGGGAGACTACCCACCCC
Source organism: Amaurobius ferox (assembly GCA_951213105.1). NCBI lineage: Eukaryota > Metazoa > Arthropoda > Arachnida > Araneae > Amaurobiidae > Amaurobius > Amaurobius ferox. The sequence continues at coordinate 35,772,259 of OX578145.1, forward strand.
TCACTCGCTAGCACTCTATTAGCTCGCTTCGCGACATCTTCCATGCCATCAATCACGCCGCTTGGGGGTTCACCGTTTGTTTGCTAACACTCACAAACCCACCAGAGCTTGTTTCGCGAGGTCTTTCAACTTGGCCAGCTGACACGGCCGCCCTCGTGCTCCCAATCTGCTTAACAAATCAAATCTTTACCCATACTGAAGAAACATTTTTACGCCAGAAGTGCATAAAATATAGTAACTGCAACTAAATCGAAATTAATATAAAGGGCTCTGGCATGCATAAATTCAACTATGACATGTCTGCAAAAATTTGTAGTTTTGCTATTGTTTGTTTGTCCAGCACGCGAACTCGCAACGCAAAGACACTTATTTTGACTTTGACAATAAAAATCTCTTCAACTAAAGTTTGAATCGAAAAGTAGTTTATTTCAACGTATTCTCTTCATATTCATCTACAAATATACTAAATTTTATATTTATGTATAAGCTATTGTTTAAGCGGTACCAGACAGAGAAACGCGAGAGATTCGAAATTTGCCAAGCATCAGCGACGGCATCAGTTACATATTTTTAATATAGAGAGATGTATTGCTTTCGCATGGATAGTAAAAAATATTGCATTAGCTTTAATCAAAGTAAACATCGAACAATTTAAGCAGACATATGTGCTTTCACAAACTTTTAAAATAAATTGAAACACATTTCTTAGAATGAATATGCTATGGGAATATTACCCTAAGGCATAGACTTTAATCATTCATCATAAAAACGAAAGTCCATTCCAATGCAGATGCCATATTTGTAAAAGAAAACAGCTGACGGAGTTTTTTTGCGAGCACGAGTCACTTGTTTTATGGATAATTTATCAAAAATATGATAATTTTAAAATAAAGTTGTTATTTTGTGCATATTTTAGATCTGCAACAAATGAAAAAGGTTTTGGGAAACATTCTTTTTTCAAGCTATACAGATTAAATATTTTTACTTTCTCATTCGCAGTATTGAGAAAGTCATGTTTTTCCGAACATTTTCGATTTCGATATTTTGATGCCAACATATGTTTTAAGACCTTTTGAACGCGTTTTCACTATTTTTGGAGTAATGTCCGTCTGCCTGTTTGGTGTCTGTGGTCGATTTCTTGTGTACACAATAGCAGCCACAAATATTAATTCATTTTCACGAAACTTTATACCCGGCTTTGTAATTGGGATAAGGCTTTCGCCCCAGTGTGCCGTACGTGTATTTAAATTAAAAGTATTGTTGTATTTCCGTGTGAGAGAAAGTATTATCTGTATCATGTAAATGTCTTTTCGATATGTTTTCCACTCCATTAATCTTTGCGGGAAGCGAACTTTTAAATTGCGAAATTGTTTATGTTCCAGAATAATATTAATAAAATAATTTTGTATTTTCGCTTCTTAGTAGCTAGGTCTGCACTTACAGGTTTTGCGCATTCGCGGTAGTTTTGAATTGGGTTAGAGAAAGTGTAGAGGTAAGAACGAGGTGTGTGTGTGTTGGATTTCGCGTTGAATGGCGAATTTCAGAATGGAACGCTTTTGTATTTGTGATTCGATAATATGCAGGCCTGGATTTATAATGCAATGAAGGAGAAATAATAGTTTCTGGTCTTTGTGGTTCAGACAAGGATACGACCAGCGTTGTTCTTGTGGAAATGTAACAGTCGGGTTTTGAAGAACTGACTTGTTCTGGTATAATAAGGAATTCTTATATGGTTATCCTCGAAATGTTAATAAAGCCAAAACGGAGCTAAATTTGTAGCGAGTGTTATAAGTGTTATGCCTGACATTTCTTCCAGCGTGTTTGAGTTCCAAAACGAATTACCGTTGGGTCATGGGAAAAATTCTGTTGGTTCCGTTTCCCGTTGGTTCTTGGACGCCGATAATTATTCTGGTTGTATCTCGATTGTTTCTGTTGCATTACGAGTTCCTGTTTTGCCGAGAAGTTCTGTTCTCATCATTCCTGGTGAGTGGAAAGTTTCCCTGTGTCCAGCCAAGATTTCCCGATTCTTCAGAGTGGTGTTATACATCAAATCTCCCGATTGTGTTCCTAGAGAACTGTGATATTTGAGTGTCCGAATGTCCATCCAGATCTCTCTCCTTATTGCGGAATTTTTTTATGTAAAAGAGAAGAAGGTAAACTTTTATTTATATCCATTTTTACTTCTAATGAAATGGAGTGTTAATGCCAATTCAATCTGCAATTTGAATTACTGGTCTTAAGAATGAGATTGTTACACTAAAATGCCATATATGATTTAAATATAAAGTGAAGGCATTTTTTTTTTCATATGTCAGGAAATGTATGTGTGCTCTCTCTGTTTTTCTTCCTCCAGGGGTGTTCTTAATTGTCACCCTACCGAGAGCAATTCTGTGCTATTGCTAATTTGTCTTGAAATGTACTTACTATACCACTATTTTGATCACTGGACTGTTCTTTCTAGTTCAATAAATGTGTTTAAAATTCCAATTTGCATCTTGTTTGTGGTTTCACAAAACCGACGCCACATGATCAAAAATCTAGAACTGGATAGAATTTTTTTTAATTCCAGTGAAAACATTGAATTTTATTCTAAATTTTATATTTTTTTAACGTGGTAGCATTGGACAAATTTTGCATAATCATGCATAAGGGTAATCATGCATGTATGGCTTAATGACCATGATGCTTAATAGTTTCAATCATTGTGAAAAATAGCCGCGATACGCATTTTTTTTTGTTCGTGACGTCAATAGCCTCCTTTGAGAGGCAAGTTAAAGAGGTCAAGTTTATCATGCATGGTATAAATCAAAATATTTTTTCAAGCCCTTTAAAGTGAATTATAACACGTTATAGTTGTAATCATTTGAACCCACGATATCGACTTTTCAAATTTTTTCTTGTAAAGTTTAAAAAAGTATGAATTCAGGTATGAGAAAGTTGAGTTGAGCCGCACTTAATTTTCTTCTGATATTCTGATTCTTATAAAACGTAAAATATTCTAGTGTTTATATATTTTAAATTTATCGACATTTTTGTTTAAATTGTCTTTTAAATAATTTCTTTTAAAGGAACCCTAATTTTAATGTATTGCTTTATTCGAGGCTTTTTATTGGAAAACCTCCCCGCTATTAACGAAAAACTTTGAAGCGGAAAATTTTCCCAGAAGTTTTTTTTACACCGAAAATTTTTATGTGAATAACACCTTTGGTTGGGGTTCCTCTGGCGGAAAAACCGAGATGTGCAGAAAATGTAAACAGTTTGGAATTTTATATCTCCAAGCCTAATATATAAATCTTAAATGATGTTTCTTGTTTTGTCGGATATATGGACTAGATTATGAATATCTAAAAATAATTTCAATATTTTAATATTTCAAACAATTTACAATAATCATAAATATTTTGAAATATTTATAATGCTCAGAATTTGCACTATAAATATATGAATGTTTTTTTACTTTACCTGCAATACACTACACAACACGGTAATGTATAGAGAAAGCATTGGAATATTGTCGAAAATCGCAACTCGAGTTTTCGACGGATCTACACTTTTGGGATCTCTAGAATTCGAAAAATGTATGGCGTCCATGTGAGTGTGTGTGTGCGTATCTGTCGTTCTGAGCAATGAATGTATCCCCTCTAACTCAAAAACTAATTGATCAAATTTCATAACATTTTATAGGTAAGTCATAAGTAGTAAGGAATGTAATTAAATCACACAAAACTTAATAAGTGTTATATATGAATTTTATTTAAGGAGCTTGATACTTCTCTCACAAATTTCCTAGCCATTGCACGCAATAAAATCGGCAGCTTATCATCATAACGTACAGCAGTGAGGTATCCCCATCTCGGGACAATAGTAATATAAACAAGAAAGATCAATCATGCTTAAAGCATTGATTATGAAACACTTTCCAACTTAATGCAATTTTATTTAAAAAAAGTCGAAAATGCAATACATTCCTCGGTAATATTTTAAAACTTATCACAATACTACATTGATTTATTATATTTGAAAACTTAAACCTTCATTGAAAAAAATGAACTTCGTTCAAATGACGGCATTGAAATATAAATTGTCTGGTTTAAATATCTCTAAAATGCAATACATTCCACGGTAATATTTTTAAAACTATCATAATACTACAATAGTTTATTATATTTGAAAACTTCATCGAAAACAACTGAAATAAATTCAAATGACGTCATATAAAAAATAACACGCCTGGATCTCTCTATAAAAGCAGGATTTCATTCATTTCATTCATCACAATATTATAATAATTTATTTTATTTAAAAATTTAGACCATGGAGCTACTATTCATAAACTCTGTGCTTAAAACTTCGAAAAAAATCGTCCTTCTGTTTATAAAATCAATTAATATTTCATTCATATCAGCCATGCAGACTCCATGGACTGAATTATTTTGTGTTAAAGAAATACAGTAATTCTAATGCAACTCATTCTACATATTTTGCTGTTTACATTTTACATAGGTGAAAAATAGGCTTAGTTGTAGAAATAATCAAATTTGAATGAGAATTTAAACTCGAATATATTGTCATTGTGTTGTTTTAGTATGTAGATGCACAGAATTTAAGCAAAAATAAAGTAGTTTTAGGACGGATACAACACTCAATATGAATTAAAAAGAACTTTAAAAAATCACGATTTTGAAACAAGATGGATGCCATATATCATTTTGAAGTGGGTCATGTGATCGTTTCATATCATGGTCACGTGATCGTTTCATATAAGATGTGTAATTATTATTTTAATTTTTATTTAAAAAACTACTGAATATATTTTGCTGAATTTTTTCTTATATATTTTATGGAACAATTTGACTATTACCTAAAATTTGCGAAGCAATTTGTGAATTTTAAATCCGCTTAAATGTTTGAAAAATTAGGTCCCATAGGGCTCAATGTATTTCATTTTTTCAACCCGGGTTCAATCCAAAACTAATTGGGTGATATTATTCATTTATATTCCCATAGGTTCTACAGACCGTCTGAACAACATACTAAAATTTCATTTTGATTAAGTCATTTTTACTGCAGTTATCGTGCTAACGGACAGACAGACAGACAGACAGACAGACAGAATGAACAAAGTCATAAACATTTTTCAACTTAGTTGTAAAGTGTCAAAAAGTCATAAACACTTTTCAACTTAGTTGTAAAGTGTTAATAAAGCTCAGTAACGAAGAAAAAATATACTGGCTACTAACCGAACTAGGAGGTAAGCGTGACGAACTGTCGAATATTATTTAGTGAAGCAGCTTTCTTAGTTGAAGTCCTTTCGGCATTTAAAGTCTACTTGTCATGCGTAGATCTATGCGCGTAAGAGTTCAAGGGAATTTTTACATATTGCTCGTTACTACAATCTATCTATGAATTCCTATATATTCCTAAAATGAATCTTTTCGCTGGGCATAATTTTGTTGGGCATATAACTTTTTCAAGAAGCGGCCGTCAACTTTTCTATATCGCAGTTGTTCAAATTAGGGTCCCACTGACAGGGGACCCCAAAACAGCTGCCCCGCATGCCTCTGCGTTATTTAGACCTTGATTGCTAGTATAGAGAAAAAAAGTTATCTGATGTTGTAGAATATAGATTTCCCTACACATATTAGTACATTTTGATATATTCGCAAGCATTATTTATTAAGCGCTTGTGTTGCCCATTGATCCGATTTGCTTTCAAAGGAGATCTTAGCTAAAAAGATTTAAATTCCGATTTGTGTCAGATATTTGAACATATGACATTACTTGAACAAAATAAACCAGAATTTCCAACACTTTGATGTATCTGACGACTACATTTAGAGAAAAAAACGTCTAGATTGCCAATATTTACGGTTGGATCAGAATTTTGAGTTTTGATTATAAAAATAAACTTTAGGTGGCGCCATCAGCTTAAAAGTGAAGCCATATGGAGAATCCTGATAAATTTCAAATCTTCGATTAACATTTTGCTCTACTGATATATATATTTATATCAACATTGTTATTCCAATTAAATTTTTGCATTTATTGATCAGTCCCTTATATTTCTATTTTATATGACATAAGATAGGAATATAAAGTTCATTATACGTCTAAAATTACGGTTTTAATATTTCACAAGATAAACAAAATATATTTTAATGAAAATCTAAAACCGAGAGTCAAAATATAGACGTAGAAATAGAGATACAGTAATAAATATATATTTGAGTCATAGTCATCAAAATAGAGGCATAATCATTCAATGATGACCACTGATGAAATTTGAACCGTAGTCATTGACTGATGACCATTGATGACCATTTGAAGGAGAGTCATTCATTGATGACTTTTATTATGTACTGAATGCACATTTGAAGTTTTACTAGAGCACATCAATGCATTTTTTTTAATTTTAAGTTTACTGTGATGCACAAAAAGGGAACTTAAAGATTATTACTTTATTAGATTTGATTACTACGTTGATTACTTAATAATAGAATATTTGAAAATAAAACAAAGTTTATTTATTCTTAGTTGAGTTGATTATTTATTAATACCGCTTTAACAATCATATGAGAATTATGCAAAGTATAATATTAAATTGAATTATCTAAACATGGCCGTAATATCGTAACTCATTGCTCGTTATAACATTAAACATTAAACACACTGCGTTGTTTGCCGCTATTAAAATCCACCACTATTTTATCTTCAGTGCGAGTTCCTATAATAGAATATTATTAGCATAATACTACTCAATTTATTGCACTATTGTTAACATTACAAATAAAATCATTTATTAAAAACATTCTCTAAATTATTAAATTCATTACAACAATTAGTAGATATTATTTGTGGAGGAGCCAGCAAAAAGTGAGAGATTTGCCATGTGACACCTGGTAATTATTATTATCGACATGATCAATGATCTGTTAAAAAGTTAATAAGCACATACCTGACCACAAAGCTTGCATCATTGTACATTGTACTGGTACCGACTCGAAGTATCGTAATTCACCATTCGAATTCTTTGGTATCATTTCTGCCTAAAAATAATCCTTGATTTTCAGTCCATCAGACTACTTAACCACAGCTCAAATTTCTATTGACTCATTTATCTCATTTTATTTATCGATATTTATACTACTCCAACGCAGGAACTGAGAAGAGTTTCATGAATTTAAGGGCTTTGGAAGAAAAGAGTTTGAAATAAAAATCGTATTTATTTTAGTTTTTCCTTGGCATTTTAAGCCCTTCCCACGCTAGTGATTGCAAACAAAACACCTCCATCAAAATTTATAAAATCTAACATCCAGCTAGTATTCACAGCACGTAGACACCATCTACATATACAAAAAACTCAAATCTCGAATTAAAAAAATGCCACAGTCACAAGTGTGTCCTGACTTTTAACTATCAAATGATTTTCCTTTACATCAATGCTGTTTTCCATTTCATCCTAAATTAAGCAGTGCAAGATTATAATAAAGTGTGATATTCAAGTAATCTATATAAATAAAAATGAAAATCTGTCTGTCTGTCTGTCTGTCTGTCTGTCTGTCTGTCTGTCTGTCTGTCTGTCTGTTTGTCACACCATCACGGGAGAACGGCTGAACCGAATTTGATGAAATTTGGTGGGTAGCCCAGAAATAGCCCCACTTAAATTTATATCCGTGTTTTGAGTTTCTACGACCAGTGGTTCTCGAGATATTAGTAAAAAACAAAATTTTCGTTTGTCTCATCATCACGGAAAAACGGCTGAACCGAATTTAATGAAATTTGGTGAATAGCCTTGAAATATCCCCCCATAAATTTTGTCCAAGTTTCGAGTTTCTAAGACCTGGGGTTGTTGAGATATTAATGAAAAACGAAACTTTTTCCTAGGAGTTCTACTCCCTAACTCCGTGGTTTATCCAAACGAAAAGCTTGAAAATCGTTTGAAAGTGAATTAAAATTTAATCTCTGAGTTTGATGGGAGATTTTTTGCGTTAATTAGTCACTTTCTGAAAACATGAATTCTTTGAAACATGATTTAAAGGGGAAATCTATCTCCATGGTTCATGGTTTATTTAAAACAAGCTTTTACGGAGCAATAGAGAAATCAAAATCGTTATTTAATTTCGCAGTTTATGTTATAAGACATGACATATTTAACATGTTATAAGATTCTATCTTATATCATGTTACTCAGAAACGCAATTAAATTAAATCTGTCTGTTAATTTTAATAATTATTTTTTCGATTTGAATAATAAATAAATGGATATAAAAATATATTTTAGAAAAGAACGATTTGATTTTTCTTATAGCATTTTTGACTGGATAATATCAATTACGGTCTTCAGGTTTAAAAATTATTATTATTTATATTTTCGGGGATTATTGATTTAAGGATTATTGATATTTTCAAGTTATTATGCAATTATTTTATTATGACAAAAATTGTTTAAACTCATATATTGTATGTTGTACGAATCTTCTACAAATACACGTGTATATCTTTTAATCTACGAGAATATAAGTAGTACAGGTATATTGACATATGTTTTGATATATATTGGCATATATTGGAATCAATTACGACCTTCTGGTATAAAGAGTACGGATATTATTGATGTTTTTAATTTATTACGTCATCTCTTTTATTTTGGCAAATATTTTTGAGACGCATATTGTAATACGGGTAATCTTCTACTAACACATTGGCATATCTTCTGACCTGCGACAATATAATTAGTACGGGGTTGCATATATTCATTCAATTCCTATTTTTTCTTCTGTAAATTTGCTTACAAAAGGGGGCAGGATGTTTTATTCTTCAGATCTGATCGTGAAGATAATTTTGCATAGCGAGAACATATATTCTTAAACTTCTCTTTAGGAGCAATAAATTTAATATTTTAACAGAATTTGCACATGATTGCGAACTTTAAGTTTCTTTAAATTATACACTCCGTACGAATAACGGGTGTGCTGTTAGTGGTTAATAAATTTTAACATTTTAGGAGGATATATCATATTGCTCGGCATCGCAATTAAATTAAATATGTTTGTTAATGTTTTTATTATTTTTTTTCGATTTAAATAATAAATAAATGGATAAATGGATATAAAAGTATATCTTATAAATAGACGGTTTGATTTTTCTTTTAATTATATTAATTGCTGACTGCGTACAACAATTTCATTTATTTTGGCAAAAGTTTTCAAGCTTATATCGTATTTAGCTACTAAACTCATATATTGTGTTTAGCCAATAAATTCATATAGCCGATTGTTGAAACAGAAAAAGAGTAGAGCGGGTATATCTTCTAATACAATTGTAGTGTTTTCATTTAGTATATTGAAACGGGATAAGAATGTTTCATTCAGATCTGCAAATTCAAAGCTACGAATTTGGATGGATATCGCTAATTTGACAACTTTTCTTAAACTTTGCCAAATTGACGGAAATGTCGCCAAATTGATATAAACGACACACAAACAGCTGCCATAAACCTTCGGGTTGGTCGTGTGGCTTGGGTCTTCTACATATCAATGAAATTTTTTTTTGTTTTGTTAGAAGAGAGTACTGAAATGATGTTTGGTTAGCATTTATCTGTTAGACCAGCCATCCTACTTAGTAATACATTTAGCGAATTTTTAAAATGTCACCATATTGATAAAAATGTTTTCAAATCTATAAAAATATCTTGAAATTGATAAAATTGCGCTACATAAATGATATTAATTGTTTTTTGTTAGGGGATAGTATTGTGATGATATTTCGTCAATTTGTCGCAAAGTGGAACTGTCAGTTCTACAGTCGCACTTGGCGATAAATTTGGCGATTTTTTAAAATGTCGCTAATTTGACGAAACTGTCGCCAAATGTTCCATAGAAATATAACTATTTAGACGATATTTTTTCTACCAATTTATTTGAAGCAAATGATATCATGTCGCTTATCAACGGATTTAAATCCAATTTGTTTATGCGGCAGACGATTTTTATGAAATCCTTTCCGATTTGAATAATGAAGATATGTATATAAAATAAATTTCATTGCCATTTCATTTTGGACTGGATAATATCAATTATACTCTTCAGGATTAAACATTATTATTATTGATATTTTCCGGAATTATTGATTCAGGGATTATTGATATTTTTAAGTTATTACGCCATTGTTTTATTGCGGCAAAAATTGCTGACACACGCATATTGTACGTTGTACGAGGAATCTTCTAGGAATGCACGGGTATATCTTCTAACCTACGAGAATATAAGTAGTACAGGTATATTGGCATATATTTTGACATATATTGGCATATATATTGGAATCAAGTACAGTCTTCTGGTATGAAGATTAAGGGGATTAATTATATATTCAATTTATTACGTCGTCTGTTGTATTTTACCAAAAAACATTTGTGACTCATATTGCAAAACGGGTAATATTCTACTAATAATCGGACATTATAAGTACTACGTGTATATCTTCCCATATAATTTTAGCACTTTAATTTTGACATATATTGGAATAAATGACTGTCTTCAGATTTAAAGATTACGGGTTTATTGGTATTTTCAATTTATACATGTAATCTACTAATACAGGTTATATTTTCTAATATTCGCGTATATAATTAGTACGGGTCCCATACAATTTTAACGCTTTTATTTTGCATATATTGATTCAATTCCATATTTTTTTTTATATTTGCTTACATAAGGGGTCCAAGATGTTTTATTCTTCAGATATGTCCATGAAGATAATTTTATATAGCGAGAACAGAGATTCTTAAACTTCTTTTTAGGAGCATTATATTAAATATTTTAACAGAATATTTTGATTAAACATGTCATTTAGTATACTATAAGAATTTGGGCATGATTATGAATTTCAAGTTTCTATATATTATATACTCCGTACGAAGAACGGGTATGCTGCTAGTATCTATATAAATAAAATTGAAAATCTGTCTGTCTGTCTGTTTGTCCCATCATCACGGGAGAACGGCTGAACCGAATTTGATGAAATTTGGTGGGTAGCCTAGAAATAGCCCCACTTAAAATTTAGTCCGTGTTTTGAGTTTCTACGACCAGTGGTTCTCCAGATATTAGTAAAAAACGAAATTTTCGTTTGTCTCATCATCACGGAAAAACGGCTGAACCGAATTTAATGAAATTTTGAGGATAGCCTTAAAATAGCCCCCCATAAATTTAGTCCAAGTTTTGAGTTTCTAAGACCAGGGGTTGTCGAGATATTAATGAAAAACGGAACTTTTCCCTATGAGTTATACTCTCCAACTCCGTGGTTTATTCAAACGGAAAGGATGACAATCGTTTGTTTAAAGCGGCGAAATGAAATAAAACTTTATTTCCGAGTTTGGTGCTGGATTTTTGCATTAATTAGTCACTATCGGAAAACACGAATTGTTTGAAACATGAATTTAAATGGAAAAATCTACCACCGTGGTTATATTTCACAAGCTTTTACTCAACGATTAAAAGTATAAAGAAATCAAAATGGCTATTTAATTTCGCATTTTATGAGGAAGATTCTATCTTATATCATGTTGCTCGGCAAAGGAATGAAATTAAATGTGTTGTAAATATTTATTATTATTTTCTCTATTTGAATAATAAATAAATGGATGTAAAAATATATTTTTAAATGAAAGGTTTGGTTGTTCTTTTAATTATATAAATTGCGAACTGCGTACATCATTTTCATTTATTTTAGCAAAGAGGTTTCCAGCTCATATATTGTGTTTAGCTAGTAAACTCATATATTGTGTTTACCCAATAAATTCATTTAGCCGATTGTTGAAGCAGAAAAAGAGTAGAACGGCTGTATCTTATAATACAATTTTAGTGTTTTCATTTAGTATATACAAACGGGGTCAGAATATTTTATTCTTCAGATTTGCAAATTTAGAGCTACGAGTTTAGCGGAATATCTCTAAATAACTTGGTAACTTTTCTTAAACTTTACCAAATTAGCGGAAATGTTTCCAAATTTATAAAAATGACGCAAATCAATGATTTGTTTTTTTAGAATTGAGTACTGAAATGATGTTTCGGTAGCATTTGTCGGACAGTCCATCCATCCTACTTAGTAACACATTTAACGAATATTTTTAATATCACCAAATTGATAAAAATATTTCTGAGTCCATAAAAATATCATAGAATTGATAAAATAGCGCTTAATAAATAAAAATAATTGTGTTTTGCTAGGGGATAGTATTGTGATGATGTTTCGTCAATTTGTCGCAAAATGGGACTATCTGATCTACAGTCCCACTTGATGATAAATTTGGGGATTTTTTTAAGATATCGCTAAATTGACTAAAATGTCGCCAAATCTTCCATGGAGGTCGCATTATTCAGATGATATGATTTCCATCAATTTATTTGAAGCAAATGATATCGTGTCGCTTAGCAACGGATCCAATGTGTTATGCGGCATACGATTTTATATTAAATCTTTTCCGATTTGAAAAATAAAGATATGTATATAAAATAAATTTCATTGACATTGCATTTTGACTGGATAATATCAATTACGGTCTTCAGGTTTAAACATTATTATTATTGATACTTTCGGGGACTTTTGATTCAGGGATTATTGATATTTTTAAGTTATTATGACATTGTTTTATTATGACGAAAATTGTTGAAACTCATATATAGTACGTTGTACGTAATCTTCTACAAATGTATTATATCTTCTAATCTACGAGAATATAAGTAGTACAGGTATATTTGCATATATTTAGATATATAGTGGCATATATTGGAATAAATTACGACCTTCTGGTAAAAGATTACGGGGATTATTGATATTTTCAATTTATTACGTCATCTCCTTTATTCTAGCAAATATTTTTGAGACTCATATTGCAATACGGGTAATCTTCTACTAACACACTGGCATATTTTCTAATCTACGACAATATAAGTAGTACGGGGTTGCATATAATGATTCAATTCCTCTTTTTTTGTAAATTTGCTTACAAAAGGGGTCAGGATGTTTTATTCTTCAGATCTGCCCGTGAAGATAATTCTGCATAGTGAGAACAGATATTCTTAAACTTCTCTTTATGAGAAATAAATTTAATATTTTAACAGAATTTGCACATGATTGCGAATTATAAGTTTCTTTATACTATATACTGCGTACGAAGAACGGGTATGCTGCTAGTCTATATAAATAAAATTGAAAATCTGTCTGTCTGTCTGTTTGTCCCATCATCACGGGAGAACGGCTGAACCGAATTTGATGAAATTTTGTGGGTAGCCTAGAAATAGCCCCACTTAAAATTTAGTCTGTGTTTTGAGTTTCTACGACCAGTGGTTCTCGAGATATTAGGAAAAAACGATATTTTCGTTTGTCTCATCATCACGGGAAAACGGCTGAACCGAATTTAATGAAATTTTGTGGATAGCCTTGAAATAACCCCTCATAAATTTTGTCTAAGTTTCGACTTTCTAAGACCGGGGGTTGTCGAGATATTAATGAAAAACGGAACTTTTTCTTAGGAGATCTACTCTCCAACTCCGTGGTTTATCCAAACGGAAAGGATGAAAATCGTTTGTTTTAAACGCCAAAATGAAATAAAACTTTATTTCCGAGTTTGGTGCAGGATTTTTGCATTAATTAGTCACTATAGGAAGCACATGAATTGTTTGAAACATGAATTTAAATGGAAAAATCTACCTCCATGGTTCATCTCTCACAAGCTTTTACTCAACGATGTAAAGTATAAAGAAATCGAAATGGCTATTTAATTTCGCATTTTAATAGGAAGATTTTATCTTATATCATGTTTCTCGGCAACGGAATGAAATTAAATGTGTTGTTAATATCAATTATTATTTTTTTTATTTGTATAATAAATATATGGCTGTAAAAATATATTTTGTAAATGAACGGTTCGATTGTTCTTTTAATTATATATATTGCGGACGGGTGTATGTATCTTCTATATAATACAATTTTACTGTTTTTATTTAAAATATACAAACGGGATCAGGATATTTTATTCTTCAGATCTGCAAATTCAGAGCTACGAATTTAGAGGAATATCTCTAAATAACTTCGTAACTTTTCTTAAACTTTACCAAATTAGTGGAAATGTCTCCAAATTGATAAAAATGACCCAAATCATTCAGAGCTACGAATTTAGAGGAATATCTCTAAATAACTTGGTAACTTTTCTTAAACTTTACCAAATTAGTGGAAATGTCTCCAAATTGATAAAAATTACCCAAATCAATGAAATTAAATTAGTTTTTTTAGAATAAAGTACTGAAATGATGTTTCTGTAGCATTTGTCGGTCAGTCCATCCATCCTACTTAGTAACACATTTAAGGATTTTTTTTAATATCACCAAATTGGTAAAAATATTTCTAAATCAATAAAAATATCATGAAATTGATAAAATCGCGCTTAATAAATGAAATTAATTGTGTTTTGTTAGGGGATAGTATTGTGATGATGTTTCGTCAATTTGTCGCATAATGGGATTATCAGTTCTACAGTCCCACTTGGCGATAAATTTGGCGATTTTTTAAGTTATAGCTAAATTGATGAAAATGTCGCCAAACCTTCCATGGAGATTGCATTATTCAGATGATATGATTTCCATCAATTTATTTAAAGCAATTGATATCATGTCGCGTAGGAACGGATCCAATATGTTATGCGGCTTATGATTTTTATTAAATCTTTTCCGATTTGAATAGTAAAAATATGTATATAAAATAAATTTCATTGACATTGAATTTTTGACTGGATAATATCAATTACGGTCTTCCGGTTTAAACATCATTATTATTGATATTTTCGGGGACTGTTGATTCAGGGATTACTGATATTTTCAAATTATTATGGAATTGTTTTATTATGACGAAAATTGTTGAAACTCATATATAGTACGTTGTACGAGTAATCTTCTACAAATGCATGGGTATATTTTCCAATCTACGAGGATATAAGTAGTACAGGTTTATTGACATATATTGTGATATATATTGGCATATATTCGAATCAATTACGACCTTCTGGTATTAAGATTACGGGGATTTTTGATACTTTCAATTTTTTATGTCATCTCTTTTATTTTGGCAAATATTTTTGAGACACATATTGCAATACGGGTAAATTTCTACTAACACACTGGCATATTTTCTAATCTGCGACAATATAAGTAGTGCGGGATTGCATATATTGATTCAATTCCTTTTTTTTTTTGTAAATTTGCTTACAAAAGGGGCCAGGATGTTTTATTCTTCAGATCTGCCCGTAAAGATAATTTTGCATAGTGAGAACAGATATTCTTGAACTTCTCTTTATGAGCAATAAATTTAATATTTTAACAGAATTTGCACATGATTGCGAATTATAAATTTCTTTATATTATATACTCCGTACGAAGAACGGGTATGCTGCTAGTTAGATAATAAAATGCTGTTTCACACTGGAGTATTATCATTATAGCATTATTATTTTATTATTTATTATATTATTCATTTTCTCAAATCCATGTATAATCTTAAATAAAAAAAATCAAATTACTTACAATATTAATACAAATAAATCAGACAGATAAATCCATAAACTTACATTTCAAATGCCATTTGAAAACCTGGTACAGTATTAAACATAAATATGTTGAACATCAAATGCTGCTGGAAAAGAATATGGGTAGCATTTTAAATATTACTCAATTCTAGTAGAATCGCTCTATCACCTATGGAAATATAAATTGACATTGGAGTTTTATCAAAAAGACAGTACCTTGGAGACGGTACCGCAGACAGTACCTTGGCGACAGTACCGCAGTAACTCTATTTGGCGTCTGGTGCAAAGTTATTTTTACTGCACCTCTTTTCCTGTATGCCATATGGATGGAGGCGCCGCGACGCCTCCATATTGATATTGTCAAGACGGGAATTCCGAGGGCATCAAAAGTCGCAACGGATTCCCGCCTGACACGGCAGACCGAGAAAGTCTAACTTTCTCAGGACATTTCTTATACCCAGGTTCTAAACACACCTCCCGTCAATTGGAAGAATTCCAATTGATGACCTGCGGAGAAACCCAAACAAAACAGAAAAATACTTTTACCTTTATGAACTCATCCAAAAGCTGAAATACATAAATCAACACAATTTCAACACAAATAAAAACTCAATTTAATTTTCTAGTCCAAATTTATTAATTACTCAAGAATGGAGTTAGCACTTATAACATAAATGCTGATTTATAATCAGCTCTAAACCACTGGACCACTTCTAAAAATCATCGGCTCTTGGCCGGAATTTAAATATCAATTCTTTTAAATCCAAATTTACTAGAATTACATATTAATATCACATATTCATTTATTCAGATAAACATGGTATGGTCAAAGAGAGAATACACACTCGAGGAACGCATAAGGCTTAAATAGTAACTGTATTTCAATTCCAATTTAACATTATTAATTTAATTTATATTTCCTTCATGTATTAATTCTTAAATATGAAAGAAGGAAACTGAAGTTAAATGATATATATATATTTATTGCTGGCAGCTGAAATCAAGGGCTAAGAGTTCTTCGGTGTCGACGCTCAAGTCCAGACGACTGCCAACGGCACGTCTAAATATTAAAGTCTTACCTCAAGATATTCTTGGAAGGACTCATGGCAGAAAGAGCACAGGCATCCACTGGTAATTTCCCTCGGGACAAACATTGCCCCGCTCCAGCAGGAACGGTAGAACCGCAGTTTCCGGTATGGTACCGGATCAGGCCAGCCAAGGGATCAGTATCATATTTGCTTCTTCTGGTCCCGGTACGCGACCAAGGAAAATGAGGCATCACCTCGAACGTTCACCCGGCGGTCGACGGTCGGCGAGGGCAAGGCATCAGCAGGTCCGGTCAAGCAATGGCGACGGTAACAGCAGTGGCGTCTCTCTCGACCCCCACAACACGGTAACTCAACCTGAGGGTTAAGATCCGAGCCGACGTGGGTTCGAAGATATTTTTCCAGGGAGAGAGCCCAGAATCACGAATCACACAGCTTTTTAAACATTCCAAGTGGATCCAGAACCCGGCCAATTGAAATTTACAAGGGGCTCACATCTTCTCTTTTCCGCCAATCAAAAATACTTCCATTCAAATTCATCCAGGGATCCGCCCCTACAAACGACAAATTCTAAGGCACGTGTAGCTGCCACGTGAAGTCAAGAAGAGCAAAGACAACTGTCTCCACCCGCAAACAAGTGCAACCTTGAATAACGGTCGCTGTTCCTCGAGTGTGAAAGAATTATTATGAAATAAAAATGGCCACAATTCAATACAGATTCAAATACATTTAAATTTGGTAATATATATACAACGACATGAGGGTTCCGGGACACAGATTAATTAAATAGTAATATAAAAGTTTTAAAAGTACCGTAATTATATAATTTACAAAAGAGTGACGAATTCCGTCACGACAATATGGAGCCATGTGCGAGGACACCGCTCGCCTAGCCCTTGCGGCGGTGATTGGAGAAGAGTTTGATTATTTTTCCACTATAAAAATTTAAAGATAATAGTGTAATGAAGTGTGTTTATGATAATTCTAACTATGTTACACAAATTTTATAAAACATGCATTTAAATTCAAAAGTAACAAATCAATATTTATTTGATAATTTAGATTTTTTTGTTGGTCTGAGGGTAACGAATCAAAATTATCAGTTTTGTTTCGAATTAATGGCTAAAGAACGTTCAATACGGAACTGCAAATGGCTAGATTTGTGACTAAATGGTTAGATGTGAAATTTTTCATGGCTATGTGTCTCTAAAACTTGCTACATTTAGCTATAAGATGGTTAAATTGGAAGCCCTGGAATAAACTATGTTGTCCGCCTGTCCTATTTGATTTAAGATAAGTTTCTTGCTCGAAAACTTTAACCTCCGATGTGTTGAAAGCCCAGACACATACAGCACCCTAAGACATAAACAGCAATTTGAGTGTCCGGTATCTCCGATGTGTTGAAGACATTTAAAAACATATTACTTGAGTAAAATAATAAAATCAATAGTTTGAATGTAGATTCAAACTTGCAGGAGACGCGAGGAATTTTTGAAATGGAAATATTTTCCACCCCCTTCATATTTCTGTCCTCGTGGGGAAATAAAAATCCAGCTCCGTCAGGATCTTTCCCGTATTTGATAACATAAGTTGTAAAAGTTTGATATCTTAAGTTGTAGAATCTTTTGATAAACACAAAACGCTTATTCTTAAAATTGTAGAAAATCTTAAAATAAATACCTATTAACGTAATGTACAAATAATAAATCAGAATATATATGGACGACCCTTTCTGCCGTCGACTGCAGCCACAAATACCACGTTTCAATTTTTGCTTCGCACTTTGCATTTTAAGAACCTGGTTGGCAGCTCCTTCTGCCGCCCGTAGTGTTATTTAAATTTATACTATTCATTCCCCGGGGAAGACACTGCTTGAAAAATAAGAAGTCGAGAATAGAAATTGTTAATCCTTACAAAGTGTGCAAAATAACTACAGTTTTACTACAGTTTGGAAAGATGCAGACACGTTGGGAAATTATTATGCAGATAGATATAATTTTAATTCTTAAGGGCACATTTTTTTATAGTCACTTTTAATGTTGGAATGGATGTAAATATAATAATTTGATTCAATTTATATAATGTTTCATCAACTGCCACTGTACATATGTGATCAAATCACTATAAAAGTTCTATATTTCAAATGTTAGAAAATCTCTAGAGACGTTTTATTACTACCATCGTAATTTAGACTGAGCAGCTCAGCATACTTTTATTCTAGAAAATAGTTAGAAACTTACAATCGTAATGTGTACAAATTTTACATATTTTAAGTATTCGTGCTGAATCTCATATAATGTAATGTATTAATCCACACTTAAAAGAAAGCGTTTAAATGAAACTTAACGGGATTGAAATACGAGCCCTTTGTTTAAAGAAAAATATATTTAAATTTAACTCCCTCACCACTTTTTTAAATAAAAGATTAATTTCTTAAAGACATCATTTGCATTCTAAGCCTTAATGCACGTATTTTGGTATTTTTCGTTTTTGTAACGTTTCGCGTTGAAACAATTAGTTGTTAAATGATTCTAAAGGGACCAGGAAAGCAAAAATCAACGGAAAAATAAATTTATTTTTTATTGTTGTATTACATAGTACAAAATGTTCTCTTTTCAATGATGTATCACACAAATTAATTAAATAAGTAGAAGTGTGGAAGTTCGGAGGTTCTTCTTGAACCACTTTACAGCCACTTCATCTATCATGCATTTTAATTGTGTGTTTTTCAAAACATGGATTTTACGGGTTCTTGTTTCTTTTTATCAATATCTATGAAACTTAATGATTTGAAATGTTTATGTTATATTATCTTGTAATATTAAGCATCTTAATACAAGGATTTAAAGGTCAATTTTTATTTTAAATTAATATTTTAAATACTTTTATTTATATTTTTATTAATTGTAAATAATATATTATTTAAATTATAAATATTTATTAAATATAATATTAATATTATTAAATAATTTCAATAATAATTTTATTTTAAATCGATAAGAAATATAAGCGCTATTATGATAAGAAATATGAGCATTATTATGATAAGAAATATAAGCGTTATTATGATAAAATATCGCAGTATTGTTTACACTGCGTATTTAGTGAAATGACTACTGGTTTACGAATCAATAAAAATAAGACAAAAGTCTTAAGAATTAATGAAAAAACTTCTGAAAATGTAAAACTAGATGATGAACTCACTGAAGATTCAGACATCTTTACTTACCTTGGAGTACTGTTGAACAAGAAGGGTGGAACAGATGAAGAAATCAAAATAAAAATTTCAAAAGTTAAAATTGTTTTATAAAATTAAATAATGTATGAAGAGCTACTAGTCTTAGTTTAAAAAGCAAATTCGGCCTTTTTAATTCCTTAGTGAAGAACGATTTAGTGTATGGAGCTGAAACATGAAAATTAACAAAGGACCAATGCAGCAAGTTGAATGCCTGGCAGACTAAACGTTTGAGGAAAATTTTGAGAGTATTTTGGCCTTATATAATATTTTGGCATAACTTTACAAGAGGACTGGACAGAAACCAATTGAAAAAGAAATAAAAATTGAAAATGGAGATGAATCGGACATGTTTTAAGAATGCCACAGCATTACATGTCTGCTGTGGCACTTACTTGAGCGCCTGAAGGAAAAAGATCTCGAGATCGACCCAAGCTAATTTGGAGGAAATTGGTGGAACAAGAGAGAAATCAGGTTGGATGGGTGACTTGGTCAGAAGCAAGGACTGCGGCATATGATCGACCAGGGTGGCGATGCAAGCCGAAGGCCTTATGTGCCACTAGGCATGACGAGTGATGATGATGATTGGCATAAGGTAAATCGTTCTTACCAAATTCTAAATTAAGGGACTTGCATTTAATGTTTTCATTTAGGGTGGAGTATGGATTTCTCTAATGGTTCTCGTGTACAATAGAATGACAGGAGACAAATTCAACAATGTTTAAATTTAAATTGGCCAAATCTTTATTTTACATTCCTTGATTAAGTTTTAAAATTGAATCATTAAAATCACTTAAATATACACAAATAACGAAACACTTAACATTACATAAACACATATATAGGTTTTAATTTCAGAAAATCAATTATTCTTTACTCAGGTTTTGAGTTTTTATTCAGTTAATGATTATCAGTACATACAATTTGTAAGTTCCCTCCGTGACCGATATTAACATAGAGTAAATAAAGAGTTAACTTAGTTTGCATAGTAGCGGCTGAAATCATTTATTTACTTATCAAATGCCAGCCTGTTGACTATTAAGTCATAAGGCTTCGTGCTCTACAATATTTTTCCACAATACAATTACAATGAGATAATGCAGGGCATTCGTCAATGTGCGCAGCGGTCATGTCTTGTCCAGTTGAATACAAAACACACACAGGTGAATTGACAATATGCGGCTGAAATCATCCGATCGGGAATTCTGTCATACATCGTGATATCATAGAGAAAAATCGTATTGTGGAATGCGTATTACTGATACTCTTATCGCATTTTGCACATCATTTCTAGCACACTCGCATTAGGTGCAGTGGGACACTATGTTTGACATAGCGATATTTTATAGCAATATGCAGTGCTACCACCTATTCAATTTTCATCAAAAACTTTGCTGTCACATTGCATTTATTATGCTGACAGTGCACATTTGCTAATTACTGTTACTTTTACTGATGATTTAAAATCGATTATTGATAGCACATTTTCGTTTAAGTACAACGGAGTGCTTATTGTGATGCCACAGCATTATATGTTCGACGTAATCTCGTGTAGCAACGACGGAGTTGGAGTGATACTCATTTTTTACGTATTTACTGCATGCTGGCTAACCATCGAATCTCCGATGCTTCTCAAACTCTCTGGAACACACAATTCATTCCCCCTGGGATGCCACACACTTTCTTTGATTTGCTCTTGGTGATGGAGGAGATGGAAGCTATTTATCTATGCTTGAGTTCACATTGGTTCTCTTGAATGCGTTACTTGGTAATGCGCTGCATTTAAAGCGCTTATTAACTTGATTGACACTTGTATCCGAAATGTTAACACTTCGTGTGACAATGATTATTTAATGAAATGTAAAGTTATAAATAAAATATTTCAAATTTGAAGAACAAGGCTGCATTTGACATTCTTATAAACCGATATATGTACAGTAATTATATAGGAAGAATATATCAATCGTGAATGATGTATATATATTAATCATTTTTGGTGTTTTCTGCCGTAGTATTCTGCACTGTTTTGCAAATTGCTAAAACACAAAATGGACACAATAGCTGCTGATAGTATTACCTTAACTGATGTGTTGACTAATGGCTAATATAAAAAAATCTGATGTGAGAAACACCTGACTCTTCCTATATAATGCCTGCATTTGTTTCACATCAGACTAATGATGTATAGGATCTATGGGTACAATGTTTTAACTACAATGGGTATAATGATCATTAACTTTTCTAGATTATAATGCATAAAACTAGACGATATATTACTAGCACCCGCTAAGCAATAGTCTGTAAAATAAACGAGTTTCATCATTGGAATATTCATCAATTTTAGAGTTATTTTCGTTAATTAAGCTTAATTCTTGTTAATTGGCGTCAATTTCATCCATCTGGCAAAATTTTCAAAAATCCACCAAAATAGAAATATTTTGTCAAATTTATCGCCACGGTCAACCTATTTAAGGATACTTACTTGAAACATTTTAATTTTGTTTAACTTATTTGATAAATTTATTTGAAAACGTCCTATATCTCGATAGCGATTCATGCTAACGTTCTTAATTTCGTGACATTCGTTTTTCAATGGTAAATTAAGCAAAGAGTGATTGTTTATTTAACATTATAAATCTTAATTTTTTAATGAGTTTTAAAAAATCCATTCGAATATTTGGGGAGGGGAAGTTTTTTCGAACCTAGATCGCGTTTAAAGTCAGTGGGTATCAATATCCTCTGATTGTAATAATAGTACCAAATTTTCTTTCGAATTATTCCAATAGTCGTGAGATATCGCTTTCACAGACTCAAGGACACATACACTAACATACACACATAACACACACACACACTTACACATACATAACATACCCACACATACACACACATAACCTACAAACACATAAAATACACATACACAGGTAGGAAGAAACATCACCGCAAAAATGTTTGATTTGAGTTTAGAGATGCTTAAAATGTGCTCTTCCATCGAAAACTTGAATTCGAAATTTTTAACTCCGTCACATTACTCTCTCTATACATTATAGTTGCTGTTGTTGAGACCCAGACCGTCCGACCTATCAGAAAGGTCTATACATTATAGTATGTAGGGAGAATAATGAATAAAAATAATTTCAAAATTGTAATTTATATGAATATTTTTAATTTCACGCACGAAAAAATTAAATTTTCTCATATCTTTCTGAGTATAAATTTGAAATCTGGGCTCATATTATCCGAGGAAAAGATAGAAAATATATATTATTTTTGCTTCATCTCAAAAAACTGAAATGCTGAAATTTACCTGTAAATCTAATATATTAAAATGTGTAAAAACTTATAAAGAATGATAAAGTCATTCAAATTCTGGAAAATTCAATATTCCATACATGCTCAAAACTTGTTTTGTTTTAAAACCTTTAAATAGAATCAATCAATTTCAATACTTTTTACTACATTGTTAAGTTTAATTCAGAGCAAGTTATTATACGTTTCTGATTTTGTACCGAATTACAAACACACACTTATCAATAACACTCCGTGACAGTTATTCTAAATGTATTTTGAAAATCAGTGAAAAATTATAAATGCCTTCTTGCAGTACATAATTTCTAAAAGAATTACAATCATTCAAGAAAACCGGATTGAAATTCTGTTACTTGATATCTTTTTTTTCTCTGGAGATAGTTCAGAATTCTGTGTGTAATATCTTCCAACGTCTAAAAGCTGTACACTTCTTCGAATTTTATGTTAGGATCTTTATTTTCATTTGTAATGAATCTTAGAATTTCTGGGTCTTCTAAAGTGCAAAAATTACTCAGATTAGGGAATCTAAAATTTGATATTTCGTCAATTTTTTCCCAGACTTCTGCTACATCGTTCCAACGAAAATTATTTTGCTGGTTTTGTTTATCACATTTACTATAAACAACTAGTTGATCATTCAAAACGATGGCTTTAAACCAATGGCAGTTATTTGGAAGATCTGGTAATTGACTCCATGAGTTAGTGCTTGGATCAAACATTTCTGCTCTGTACTGATTGCTACCTTTACATTTTGGTGCAAACAAGTAGAGGCGTTTGTTGTAAGCAACCGAGTCAAGTTTAAATAATAAGAATAAGTATGAATCGAAGTCAATATTAGAAAAGATTGTGCTGGCATTAGGTGTTGGTAGAATTGACAATGTGTGGCTGGTTGTATTGTATACTTGAGCAGACATTCTTTTACGACTCCGTGGAAAACCAACTATGTAAATTTTTTCTGAAATGGACACGGTTGTTATTAAAGGATAACGGATGATACTAAATAATAAACTGCCCATCTGACTTGACCATGTGTTAGTGTCACAGTGATAAACTTTGACATCAATATAATATGATCCTAATCCAAAACACCCTCGAGTCACATTCCGAACAGAATTACAACGAACAAAAAAGTAAATGGATCTTTCAACTTTTACAGCACAATACACATGTTCATGTCCCGGAATTATAATTGGAATTGATACGCTTTCTCTTAAATCAAATTTGATGAATCTTCTTTCTAGTAATTCTATTGCATACATACATTGGCCGACGTTTATTAAGCAATCAGGCGAGATATCTATCTCCGCTATTTTCCGCCAGAAATCCAAATTTTCATCATAAGTGATGTAAAGCTCATGACGAAATTCTCCATTTTGGTAGAACGTGTTGTAAAATAAATGTACTCTTGAAGGTATTCGGTGTTTCAAGCTTATTACGGAGATAAAATTATTCCATAAATAAGATTGCATAATTTTCAGATTGGTAGACAAATCATCTCTTGATTTCATGTTATTTAATTTCCGACAATAATAGTTTTTTGCCACAATATGATGATCCAATATGTCGGATGCTAGATTTTCATCTATTTCTTCTATTGCCAAGTGATTTAATAGATAAGGAACGTGAATTTCTCTGTTGTGAAAGTCTTTCTGCACCCATGCCAGAATCGTTAACCACACAGTTTTCTCACTGCACACTCTGAGACTTTTGTTACGAATAAACCAGCTGAAACTCTCCAAGGAGAGTTCAACAAATTCACGATTATTATCATGCGAGACATCTTCAAAATGCATCATAACAAATCTAAAAATTTCTTGGCAGAATATTGGATCAATTTTCTGAAGAGAATTGTAAATTTTTAAACAGTTGTTGATACTTAAAAATTTGATTGCATTTTCTTTGGTTTGCCTGGTAAGATCAAGTAGCTCAAAGGCATGTGCTGCAGGAAAAATTTCTTCAAAACATTTTTCAGTTAAAGTAATATTACCTGTGTATACATAGATTAAAATTGTGCTTAAACATTCACCGCTCAGTTTTGATATCCAAAACTGTTTCGCTGCTCTATCAGTACCACAAAACAATCTGCGAAAATAAGCACTGCTGTTTGCTAATATAACTTGGTGGATGTCGAAGGTGCAGCCATCGTCTGTATGCAAGGTACAATCTGCTAGTTCCAAGAAATAATCCCAATGTTTTGTATCAAAAATTTTTCGGAATTCTTTTTCGCAGTTTTTCATTTTATTACAAACCTATTATTTTCCAATTTGCATGCATTATTACGCTTACTAACCTGCTGTGGAAAACAATTTACATACTGATAATAAAATATTTTTAGGCCTTAGGGTGCAATTAATATTTAATGGCTTAAAAGAGGTGATTTTGTTTTGAAGGTTAGTATTACATTTTGTAATTAATGAAAACTTAGTATTGTTATAATTTTAGACTGTTTCTATATGTAGATATTGCTCATCGCGTTATTATATATTGTTGGTATATTATCTTTTCAACAATGAAACTAAGCCATGAATGTTAATAACAAAGACTAGTTATTAATTCTAGGAAATTATATTATTTAAATATAAGCGCATTATTTAAATAAAAGTCTTGGTTTACTAAACAGCTTAATAAGAATATACAGGAAATACTGCAGAATGCTTTTAGTATTAAATACGAGTAGTACATAACTATTGGGTGCACTTTTGGCGAACCACAATTAATCAATTTCGAAGTACTAAATTAACTTTTATTTTGCTAAATTCTGATCTCAAAATTAGAAATGTAGGTAACATCAGCTAAGCAATATAGTTAATATTTTAAACGATTACAATAATTAAAAATCTAATATTTTATTATATAAAACTGATGGTTTGCGTTCTTATCAATAAATTTCTAAAACAAAAATTATAATTCTTGTAATGTTTTGCATATGTCAATATTGTATTTAACATTTCGCTGCTTAATTTTGAAAAGCGAATCTCGTTACTATAGAAACCATTAAATCAACGCTAAATGGGAGTATAAAATACCTGGACATTACGCCCTTCACACTAATTAATTCTTATACCACTGCCTATCAAAAATTAATTAATATCACTCCTTAAAGGGCGAAATTAATTTGCGACTAGACAACAAAATGTACCTGTACCAACTACTTACTGTAAACTTACTATCTTGTGAATCAAGAATATTAATCTCCCCAAAGCGACAGGAATTATTATATAAATTAATCTTTATTTTTCAAGATATTGAATATTCTTCAATTTCGTGTGACTTCAATTAGTTTAGTACCATTTTTGTCAATTTAGTAACAAATTGGCCTGAAATTCGGCGACATTTTTAAAAAGACGCAAAGCAATTTGGCGACATTTAAAAAAATCGCCAAGTTAGCCATATTTTTCAAATTGCTTTCAAATTTATCATCAAGTTTTACAAGCAGATAATCAAATAAATTAATTTGGCGTATTGTTGGCATCAAAATACAAAACTGTAACAAAATATATCTTTTCTTGTGAACGGATCTACCAGAATGATGTTAACCAATTTATAGCATAATGTTGTACATGGAAAGAAAACGGATTAACGATTTTAACAGCTTTTCAATTTTATGCAATTTTTTTATAAATTTATTCAAAAAAAGTTGCTAGCACTCTGAAGTTTGTACCATTCGTTCATTCCCTAATGAAAAATTTTATAAGAAATTATTTTTTATTTAACAATTTTAAATGTTTTGGTTTTTTATGATTGTTTTGAAATTTCTCAAAATCTTTGTTAAAGTCCCAGGCCGCCCATCTCATCCAAGGATGCGAGCAGCTATTTAGGGGGCCGGTGTATTCTGTGGTTGTAATAATAGTACCAAATTTCGTTCGAAACATTCCATTCGTTCGTCAGATATCGAAATACAAATCTATTTCAGAAAGTATATTCTATTGTGAATGGGAGAAATTAGATCTATGTGAATGATGTTAACAAAAGTTATACATAAAAATATTATTACATAATATTGCACATGTTATGTGAATATATTTCAGGGTAGTAAATACTTCTTAACACATTACAACACAGTTGAAAAGTGTTTATGACTTTGTTCATTCTGTCTGTCTGTCTGTCTGTCCGTCTGTTCGTACGATAACTGTCGTAAAAATGACTTTATCAAAATAAAATTTTAGTATGTTGTTGAGACGATCTGTGGGACATATGGGAATGTAAATGAATAATATCACCCAATTAGTTTTGGATTGAACCCGGGTTGCAAAACTGAAATACATTGAACTCTATGGGACTTAATTTTTTAAACATTTTGTAAGTGAATTTAAAATGCACAAATTGCTTCGAAAGTTTTAGGAAATATTCAAATTATCACCTAAAATATATAAAAAACAATTCAGCAAAATATGTTCGGTAGTTTTTAAAATAAAATTAAAATAATAATTACATCCATATAATATGAAGAGAACACGTGACCCACTTCAAAATAAAACATGGCGTCCATATCTTTTCTCAGAGTAAAAATAATTGTTTTAAAAGTTCTTTTAAATTTATATTTTGTGTTGCATCCGTCCTGAAACTGCTTTATTTTTGCGTAATTTTTGTTCATCTATATTCTGCGTCAAGACAATTACAATGTTTCTGAGTTTAAATGATCATCAAGCGTTGATTATTTCTACAACGAAGCCTAATTTTAATGGATGCAGAATGTAAACAACTGATTGTAAAGATGAGTTGTATACGAACTGCTGATTTTTATTTCACGCAAAATTATTTAACTCTGGAGTCTGGAATAAAAGTGTATGAAGGAAATATTCACCGCTTTTTATGTAGGGAACTGGACGATTTATATTTCGTGACGTCATTTGAATAAAGTTCATTTTTTTCGATGAAGTTTTGAATTTTTAAGTAAAATTAATTATCGTAGTTAAAAAAATATCACCTCTGAATGTATTGCATTTTGCATTTCAGTTGGAAAGTGTTTTATAATCAATGCTGTATGCATGATTGATCTTGTTAATTTTATGTAATTATTTTGATAAATTTCTTTGAAAAACATGAAGTATTTCGTGAGCGGTTTAGGCTAGCTTTATGAACTTTGTCATTTGAAGATTTATGAAAAATTATATAAGAAATAATTATTTATATAATATTATTGAAGATTGTTATCTGTTAATGATATTTTTTTCAACATATCATTCGAAAATTTAAATTTGGGGGTATCAGTATATATATACTTATTCTAATAATCGTACAAACTTCCGCTGAAAACGCTCATTTCCTTCGTGATATCGCATGCATATGATCTTCTTTTTCTTTGATTTTATTCTATGATAATCAATGTGAGTTTCGTTGATACTTATTTACATTAGTATACTAAAAGCCATGTAGTTATTGTGGTGCCGGTTTTGGTGAAATCACAGACAAGAAGCAAATTGCAACTTTAAACAATATTTGTTATATCAGAAAACAACAGGCCAGTGATCAAATCTATATCAATAACATTTATAGTGGAATAGTACATTTTTAAGTGAATTAGAAAATAACTCAGAATACCTCTCGGTAGGGTTGTTGTTGTTGAAACCCAGACCGTCCGACCTACCAGAAAGGTGTAAGGTAACTGTTTGGACGGTCGGGAAGTGCCACCCAATTTAGACCGGAACCCAGTAGGGGAGGCATCCACAGGGACCGTACCCTCCTTCTCCTGCCACCAACCTCTCGGTAGGGTGTGACAATTGAGAATGCCACTGGAGGAAGGAAAATAGAGAGAGTGCACATACACATTCTGATATATGACAATCACAGGTAACCTTTATAATACACTTAAATCACATATGATATTTTAGAGTAATAATTTCATTTTTAAGACAATTATTAATTACTCAAATTCACAGATCGGATTGGCATTGATTGATACTCTATTTCTTCAGAAGGAAAGTGAATATGAAACAAAAATTTACCTTTCTCTCTTTGCAACACATGTTAATTTAACAATCCTGGATAGTAGAAAAGAAAATCCGGATGTACTGTCGGAACTTCAATAGCACAGTTTTGATGAGCGAAATCAAGAACAATCGGAAACCTGGATAAGCAGCATTAATCTAATAGAATCCGGCATCTCGGCTAGTCACCAAGAATTTTTCACTCATTACGAACGAAGGAACAGAGTTTTTAGGCAAAATGGATACTTGAAAAATAACAAGAACTTCGCTGCTTTATAGACCACCCATCGGCGTCCGCGAACTTATGGAATCAAAACTTCCGTAAAATTCTTCCGCACCAGCTCCACGTGGTAGGTCAGACGGTCTGGGTCTCAACAACAACATCAGCGCCATTTTTAAAAATTTTTAAAGACTTTGTTGTGCAAATAATGAAAGGCCAACATAAATGTGGTGTAACAAATTAATTATAATTGTATTTATTATGTTGTTGTATAGTGCAATTTCTTATATAGATTGTACTCGCAATTACTCACCAGTGTGTGTCGTCCGGTTTTAAACTGTAACTAAAATTATTAGTATACTTACATTAAAAAATTCAACTCTTATAAAGGATGAGATGACTTTTGCTCAAATTAAATTTTTATTACCATTATTTTTTGTATTATAGATATCCTTATTATTAAAATTTATATTAATATTAGACATTTTATTCTTCATTAATTATTATGTTATCTAGCAAAGTTTTTACTGGCATTTAT
The DNA here is from genome assembly GCA_951213105.1 of Amaurobius ferox. Classification (NCBI taxonomy): domain Eukaryota; kingdom Metazoa; phylum Arthropoda; class Arachnida; order Araneae; family Amaurobiidae; genus Amaurobius; species Amaurobius ferox. The sequence goes on from OX578145.1 coordinate 35,802,108, forward strand.
ATTATGATAACAGGATTTACTTTCACTTGACTAGAGTCAGATTAAATATAAAATTCCTCAGTTATGAGTAACAATGAGTACCTTGATTCTTGCTGTACTTGCATGCAGGCATTTGGTCCCTGAATCGCCGAGGTCGTCATTTCTAATTCATTGGCTCAAATGTTTTTACTTATCGAATGTCGTCTGCCTTTCTACCTCTCACCTCGAGTCCTTAATAATTTCTGAACTCTATCTCATTTTCACATTTCTTCGCGTTTGTACGAGGTTTTTCAGTGAAACTCAGCATTGGCTGCCTATTGGATCGCAGGAATCTGTGAGAGGCCTGGTCAAGGCTTTGTCATTGGTCAAACATCTTATCGCCCGAAGTCTAGGACTCTTTAGTGGCCGCATAATTTCAAGGTTTCCAATATACAAACATCACGTAGCGTTTCTTCGTGTGCAGGAATAACCATAAATCGTTGTTCGCTTTTTTATAGCCCTTTGGCAACACATCTATGCCTATATTCCACACCAGCTCAACGGTACTCCGCTCGGAAATCAAAAGTCACGAAAAGGGCCGGACAATCACTGTAGATAAGCTTCACTTTGGACTATCTCAGAATTTATTTTCATTGGGAATTTTTCATATTCCCATCTATACATTTGATATATGGTAAAAATATTTGTAATCTCTCAAAATTACATTGTAATACAATAAATCGTTATGGAAAGTTCTATTTAAGAATTCATTTTAATTTGGAATTTTTCATACTCCCATCTTATATTATATAATTGACCGACTTATAGCTGTTTAAAGTTGGATCACTTTTTGTGCTGATAAATGGTCAATAAGGTCTCTGATTGGTTGGTTGCCTGAAACGGGACATTTTTATGCGTGGAAAAGCGACTTAAGTCATAAAGTTTAATGCTTCATAACTCGGTGAATGAATTTGGGTCGTAAAAGGAAGATTTTTTTTTATTTTGCATGAAATTGTGTGAGGATGATTTCCCTAAATATAATTGGTAGGACCAGGGGACCGTATAAAAATTTATATTTCGCATTTCTTTCAGAAATGTATTTATTGATTTAAACTGTTTCTAAAATAATAGATTTTAAAATTTAAAACATTTTTGCAATTGGAAGTATATCTCTGTGACTAACAGTTGAGGAAATAGCCATTGGGCACCGATAGCAATGGACACCATGTATATATATATATATCGTCTTATGATTAAATTTCACCTGTTAAAAGCATTTTAAAACAATTAAACGTTTTAAATGCATATTTATATATACATATAAACATATATACATATATATATATATATACATACATATATACATATACACACATATACAAGCATGCATATATACATAACATTTTCCTTAAAATACATTTTACAAATAAAATTTAATCATAAAAAGCCTGTATATCCGCCGTTTAAATAAAATAGTTGCATTGCAGAAATAAAAAACTTTAGTCTTTCCATTTTTTGCTTTTTTCCTGACCTTCGATGATGAAATTTACATTTCATTATAAAGCTGTATCAAAAAAGTTTTATTCTTAAAATATTCAACACGAAAGAAGAATTATTTTACTTTTTAATACAACAATTTCCCCTAAGGGCTGAAAGTTGATTTTTATTGAGAAACTTAAATATTATTCTGCTTTAATTTTTGGAAACTGAGTATAAGAAGTAATTCCCTGTTTTGACGCCTATCTCGATTTACATTACAGTGCTATTTGTAAAAACTACTTACAGATGAATCATTATTTTTATCACTTGAAAATATATTATTTTTCGAAGAATTGAAAAAAATTTTTTTAACAGCATGTAAAAATAAATATACAGTAGTGCTAAAAAAGGTATTGCATCATCTACATATTTTCAGGACTTTAATGGGTGAAAAAAAATCCAGTAACACATTTAAAGTGATAAAATGTTTAATATTAAAAAATACATTGAAGAGCAGAGGTGCACAAACATTTTTTATTTAAGGATGTTTATGTGCGAAATATTTCAAAATAATAATATGTGACATTCTTGTCTTATTAAATATTTAACAATAAAGAGAGAAATAAGGTGATATTCTTATTTTGTGGCATATTTAATAATAAAGGTATTATGTGATATTCTTTTTTATTAAATATTAAATAATAAATAGTTTTTTTAATTAAAACACTATTTTGTTATATTTTAGAGATGACATACAGAAATTTCTATCGTCCTATAATAAGGGTTAGAGGGCGATAACACTTGAAATTTTATATAAGTTTTATGCACTAAAAACATAATGAAACATTTGAATTATATTAAACACATCGTTCGATATACTATTAAATATTTATTTTGAAAATACTGAATATTTTGGGGTGATGAAATATTTGATCACCATTGACAAAAATAGACAAAAATATATTTATTATCTATTGAATATTTAAATTTTCATTTGTAGATTGAAAGAAAAATTTACAGGCAGTTTGGAAGGAAAGTTGTCATTGGAAGACAACTGGTGTCAGTTTCACGTTTTATTTTATGTTGAAGCATGGAGTTGAGCGGTGTTCACACAAATCGGTATCTTAGCTGTCAAAAATATTACCATAGAGTTTCCAGCGTGAAAAGATCGAAAAACTTTCTTTCTAACATGGATTTTAGACGTTCATGTACGTTTTTCTTAATATATATCAACCTTAATGACTTGAAATTTTTATGATATATTTATTTTGTAATATCGGATATTGTAACATAAAGATTTAGATATTTACTTAAAAAAATAAATTACGTACAAGATCCATCCATAGCACGGCGTTTTTAACTATGAATTGTCCATCAACATACGGCGCTGTTCTGAATGACAGTGCATATAACATGACAATTAGAAATATTGCTAGAATCCGAAATATTGCTAGAATATAAGCAATATAGTCCGCATATTAAACGACTTTCATAATTAGAAAATATTTAATTTTCATCATATTCAGGGGCATTTTCACTAATTAAGCGCCATTTTTGCTAGTTGCGACAGTTTAGACAATCTGGCAATATTTCCAAAAGTTCGCCAGAATGGAGATATTTTGCCAGATTTATCAACCAGGGTAATATATTTAAGGAAACTTGACACATATTTTAATATTATGTTACCTTATGCATGAATTTATCTGAAAAAGTGTTATAACTTGTGAATGATTTCATGCTACCGGTCTAAAGTTGATGCCATTCGTTTTCTAATGATAAATTACATACAGAATGATTGTTTATTTAACACCATTATAGCCCATAATTTTTTAATGATTCTGTGGTGTAAATAGTGAAAGGCCAACTTAAATGTGGTGTAAATAATTAATTATAATTCTATGTATTATGTTGTCGTATAATGCAATTTCGTACATAGATTGTACTCGCAATTACCCACCTGTGTGTGTCGTCCGGTTTTAACATGTAACTAATATGATTAGTATAAATACATTAAAACATTCAACTCTTAAAAGGATGAAACGACTTTTGCTGAAATTAAACTTTTAATACCATTATTTTTGTATTATAGATATCATTATTATTAAAATTTATATTAATATTAGACATTTTATTCTTCATTAATTATTATGTTATCTAGCAAAGTTTCTGCTGGTATTTATTGTATTATAATAGAATTTACATTCACTTGACTTAGAGTCAGATTAAATATAAAATTTCTCAGTTATGAGTAACAATGGGTACCTTGATTATTGCTGTATTTGTATGCAGGCATTTGGTCCCCTGAATCGCCGAGGTCGTCATTTCTAATACATTGACTAAAAAGTTTTACTTATCGAATATCGTCTGGCTTGCTACCTCCCACCTTGAGTCTTAATAACATCTGAACTGTGTCTCATCTTCACATTTCTTCTTCTTTGAACAAGGTTTTTCTGTGAAACTCAGCTTTGGCTGCCCATTGGATCGCAGAAATCTGTGAGGGGCCTGGTTAAGGCTTTGACATTGGTCAAACCTCTTATCGCCCGAAGTCTAGAACACTTTATTGGCAGCCTAATTTCACGGTTTCCAGTATACAAACATCATGTAACGCCTTTTCGTGTGCAGGAATAACCATAAAGAGTTGTCCGATTTTTTATAGCCCGTTGGTAAAACACCTATGCCTATAAAATCAAGTCTGGCGCTAGTGATTGTTCCATTGAACCAACTTTATATGGCTGGTCGCTTATCTGGTCACCATAGCTCATAGCACTTATAACACACACCTGTGATCCTGTATCACTGCTAAAAACAGAGGTTGGTTGTAAATGAGAGATATGGATCTTGCAATGAAAGTTATCAGGCTATCAAAGTAAACAAGTCGGATAAGTTAGATGGTCTGGGTAGTGCGAGATAAGAGTGTTTTTGATTGAAACACGATATTGACTGAAATACAACTGTATATTGAGTGAAACACAAATCAATGGTATTACATAATAAAATATCATTTTATAATGCTCAGAAGCATTTAAAATATGGTCTATATTACTTAGAAGATAATAGCCGTTTTTCAAATTGTCAAGTTAAATTTCTCCAAAATGTAAATTGATTTAGTATTCCAAAATAGTTTCGCATATTTTCATCAGGAAACTCACTAAATGTCATTATACAATTCAATGCCATAAATTATGTGCGACGGCCCTTGTACACCCGTATTTCGCTGTGAAAGAAATAAAGCCTGCGTATTACATAAAGTCATATACGGCCCACATGAGTGAGATTTTTTATTATATCTGACGCTGGACTCTAGTGAGAATTTTTTGAAGAAAATGCAAAATCGCGACCCTTGCTTTGGAAACGCCCCCTTTCGGAGGCTTCTTTAAGTATGTGTTAATAAATTTATTACTATTTTCTATGTCCTGCTGTGGTGTTATTATCTTAATAATTATCAAATTCCACGCATTTTCGATTATAGAAAAGCAAGAAAATTAATCCGGTATTACACGGTAGGTGAAACAGGGATTATATGAATTCATTAATTAAAGTTTTAAAGGCGACCAGGTTATTGGAGATATGAATTCCTGGCGTAACATACACCTGGAAACGTTGATTTCGTCTTTATAAGGTTTCTGCTTTATGAAGGGTCATAGTTATGTGGTGAAATACGCACAAGATGTTCATAAGACATACTACTTACTCAACCGAAAGTTTTGTTAAAGTAAAATTTGCATATGCATTGACAATTAAGAAACTTTTTAAAATTGAAATCTATCTGAAAAATTAAGCTCTAAAGTTATTCATTACCTGATAACAATTCACTATAGAAATTTTAGCCGAAATTGACTTCAAGTTCATAACTTTTAATTAAATCGAAAAATATAAATTTTAACTAAAATTAAAACGAATGCAAATTAAAAAAACTCGATGATGACTTATTGTTCCGGGAGTTTAACTACCTCTGTACCAAATTTCGTAGCTGTCCGAAGATTCGAATTTCTACTACAAAAGACGCAGATGCACACACAAACATATTCTTTTATTATATAAGATTATTATTTTTACATAGTATCGTCTAAAACTACCAGCAGAAAACTATTTATTATGTAAGATTATTCTATTACATGGTATCTTCTAAACCTATCAGCAGAAAAATGTTTATTATTAAAATAATTGAATATCTTGATTACTTTTTTTGCAATAACTTTTGTAAAGATAATAATAGAATTTGCAATTTGTGAGACTGGAACATCTTACCATCCGTAACACAGTATTCGCTTGAATAGTTCTTTCTAAACTGCTATGGGGAACAATGGAATTAAGAATGCTAGAAAATTACTTTGCTTTCTGGTATCCGTAAAGTTAGAATTTTTGCATTCTCACCTTTACTTCTAATATTGTTGCAAGAATAAGGCAAATATTATGTAATGGCAGATATGCAGGGATTTTGGAGGATTTAATTGTGTGTACAGCACTTTATTTTAACGAAAACACATTTTATAAAAATATAATGCGTTCATCACATGATCTTTCTTACAGATTAACAAATAGGAAACTGCGATAAAATAATATACCAAATTAGATCATTGAAAATAAAACTGCTGCTTGTGAGAGTCTTTCTGATACTTCCTAAAAGATGGCGGAATAGTTCCTTAAAGAAGATAGTATATCTTCACCTCTTATAGTCACTTAATTTTCGTATGCCTGTTTGCTTTAAGGAAGTATTAGAATGTCACATAGAACAAATAAGAACTTTCTTATGAGGTGATTTCTATGATAATCAATGTGAGTTTTTTCGATACTGATTTAAAAGTGTATACTGAATGCAATATAGATTTCTTGTTTACTTCGAATGATATTATGCTCAATGTGGATATTTCTAATAATTTGAAAACCACTCATGATGACTAGTTATTCATTATAGACTGATGTGAAACATAACTCCTTACTAATACACTGATAATTACACATAATTTGATAAGCGCATACTGGTGTATAGAGCGTAATTCTTAAATGCTTTTCTCTGTAGTCACTGCTAATGTTTAACTGGATGTTAATAGAGTAATTTGCTTTCATTTATATAAAGTGTCATCATTTTTCGCTGTACAAGTGAGCAAACCACTTTAAAATTTCTATATTTCGAATGCCAGAAAAAGCTCTAGATATGTTTAATTACTACCATGGTAATTTAGATTGAGCAATTCCGCATCCTTTCATTCTTGAAATAATTAGAGACTTACAGTCGTAGTATGTACAAAATTTACATATTTTAATTAATCATGCTAAGTAATTGTATGTACTCAATGTTTTAAACCACACGCAAATGGAATCGTTTAAAAGAATCCTATCTGGACTGAAATACGAGTGCTTTGTTTAAAAAAAATATATTTAAATTTAACTCCCTCTCCACTTTTTAAATAAAAGATTAATTTCTTAAAGACCTCATTTGTATGCTAAGAATTAAAGCCATGTATTTTGGTATTTTTCGTATTAGCAACGTTTCGCTTTGAAACAGTTATTAAATGGTTTTAAATAGATGGGTTATTTTGATGGGAAATTGAAGTATGGTTTAGAGTGCGTAGTTAGTGAAATGTAAAGTTATAAAAAAATATTTGAAGCACAAAGTTGCATTTGATTTTTTTATATGTCGATATATATACAACAATAAAATGCAAAGTTTATATAAATTGTTTATGACATATATAGGCATTAAGCATGTCTGCTGCAGGAGAACTTCTGTTTTGTAAATTAAATTGGCATGGTAGCTACTAATACAACCTCAATTGATTTGTTTACTAATATTAATATAAAAAATATAATTAATATATATATATATATATATACACACTCTCTTGCAAAGAAAAAACCCGAAGCACCCCTAAAAAATAATCCGATCATTTCGTAATTTCCCATGCAAATTTCTTTATACCAAGTATGCAAATGGTTAAATTTGTAAGGCCATTGAGGGTTAACTTTGGCCATAGTGCCCGTTTCTACTGCGCAACTAGTATCCTATAAAACAGGTTAAAAATGTGAACGGTTCATCTTTGCTCGTTATTGGCGTTGCAGTTCCGCGGAGACCCAACCAATAATGCCGTTACGACGTTACCGAAGACCTTATACGCAATTAGACGAGTTCGAACGTGGTCCTAAAGTCGGGATGTGTGAAGCTGGCTGATCATACCGAGCAATAGGCCCCCACTTGCACCGAACGGGCACTTTTGTGCAAAGGTGCTGGTAGCAATGGTTGCTGCAAGGAACTCATCGGCGGAATGAAGGTTCTGGAAGGCCAAGGTGCACGAATTCGAGGCAAGATCAGATAATTATGTGGCAGGTTCGAACTGGCCCAACGGCATCATTGTCCGCCATCTAACGTGATACAGCCTCTTCCATACCATCCGTGGTACCTTCCACCATCTCACGGCGCTTGGCTGAGGTGGGGTTACTCTCACGGCGAATTTTAAGACATCTTCCCATAACCCCACAATATCGACGGAGTCGCTTGGAGTGGTGTCGTAGCCGAGCATCATGGCTGCCAGCAGACTGGCATCGCATAGTGTTCAGCGATGAATCACGCTTCAGTCTTTCAGCAGATGACCATCGGGTACGTGAGTGGAGGCGCCAGGACCAGTGGTCCCAAACAGCCTTTGTTTTACACAGACACACAGCCATACCCTTGGTGTGATGGTGTGGGGTACTATCTCTTACGACAGCAGGTCGCTTCTAGTCGTCCTGCTTACAACTTTAACAGCTCAACGATATGTTGATGAAATCCTGCGGCCGTTTGCATTACCCTTCATGGTACGTCATTCTGGGGCCATTTTACAACAAGATAATGCCACGTCACATACGGCTGTCATATCTGGGGACTGCATCCGTGTTGTTGATACTGTTCCTTGTACAGTAAGGTCACCAGACCATTCGTCAATTGAGCCTGTATGGGACATGCTAGGCCGACAGATTCGGGCACTCCGAAATTTTGAAGATCTGAAGTAACAATTGAGGAATGCCTAGCAGAATGTATCGCAGGATGATATTAGGAAACTTTATCACTCCTTACCTAGACTGTACAAGCATGCATTGCCGCCAAGGGGGGTTTCACCAATTACTGGATTTGAAAATGCAAAGTGCAGTTGCTAATTATTGATGGGTCCTGTGGCCTTGATTTTGTAATCATTTAATTACTTGTATAGGAGCTGTACGCATATTTAATTTCAATAAAAAAGTCACTTCCTTCATGGTGCTCCGTTTTTCTTTGCATATATATACAAGATAGGATAACAAAAGTCGGAGACTGACTTACTTGACGGATATGATTTATTGATATTGTGGGACGTGGAAAATTATATGATGATTACAAGTTACAATTAACATTAACATTGACAATAATTATATGGCTCAGACACTTATCACAGGATTTAACAAAATTTTCGACATCAGCCGACATGGCGGTCCAATAATATTTCTTCTGTACAATTTGCAATGTTTTATCTACACCAAAATGCGGAAAATGAGCCAATTCCAGTACCTCTTTTCTTAACGTCTGTGGAATAACAATCTTGTTCTCTTTATTGCTCTTTGAAAAAAAAAATGGTAATGATGCTAATAATATAAAAGAAGATAGTAGTGTGTGACATTTCAAAGTGAATGTGCATATGTTTAAAAATCTTTTTAACTACTCAAAATTTAATGTAGCTTCAATTGAAAGCTGGACCTGGTAAAGTTCATGAGTACGTAACTTATGTTTATTTTGTGTATATTATGTGTGCAAAAAACTTTTCTGTTACAGCAAGACTGTTGAACTTTTCTGGACGGACGTTGTCCAAAAGAAAGTGAAAAATGCCAATTACAGAGTTGCAAGTGCATCGAACTTTGGTTTCGAACTCTGATGGTTTAAAATTTTTTTTTGTTCTTTTTTTTTCTGTTTGTGGGGAGATATGTGAGGCCAGAATATGTCCTCACATGAGGCATTTTTATTGCAGTATTTATGGTTCATAGAACACCTAACAAAGATCGAGTCTGGCTGGCGCCGGTGTTTACAACAACTTGAACTTTTAGGTCAAATACAATAAATTTGAGTGTCCCAGGCCAAGAGGGGGCTGAAAGGGGCCTTGATAAATGTCAAGTGATGCCATTGGGTTCAGAAGAACCAATGAGCTGCAAGGAGAAGAAGGGTGGAGCTACCTCCCCCCCCCACCCCCGCCGAAGGAACCAAGAAACTTCGATACAAAATGTTTTAGAACGAACTCGGATCCAGAATGTGGCTGCAAGGACTTCGATACGAAATGTGGTAGAAGTAACTTTGATAAAAAATGTTGCAGACGCAAGTCTGACACGAAATGTGGTTGCGAGAAGTCCTACGAAGTGTTGGTGAAAAGAGTTTGATAAAAGGAGCAACGCGAACATGACCTAGCAGTTGCAAATGTAAAGTATCAGTCGAAGTGAAAGTACGATTTGGAGCCACACACCATAGAGTTGTGGCCGTACTTCAGCACTAAGGCGGATGCAAGACTGATGAGCCTAAGAGTAAACTTGAAGGTATGTCCTCATGTGCTTAGGTCCTAGACACTTTCGAAAACTAACTAATACTGGTCACATATCCCCCATAACTCGAGTAATTAAATGATAGTTGATAATTATGATAAATTATGCTTTTGATAAATTGATGTTGTTAATAAAGGATATTGTTTAAGTTTTGAATAGGCTAGTCTTTTTATAATGATTAATGAATTTTTTTCAGGACTTACACAAAAGGTAAAAATAATTGGAGGGTTATTGCGGCACAACAGCGAGCGATGTACGTTTAAATGTTAATTCCACGTTATGAGTTCAACGGCCATATAATTATTGTCAATGTTAATGTTAATTGTAACTTGTAATCATCATATAATTTTCCACGTCCCACAGATATCATGCGTTACACACAACCGCCTTCAAAGTACTCCCCCTCTGCAACTGTGCACTTCTGCCAGCGCGAGTACAATTGCTGAAAATATTCCTAGAAGCCTTTGGACGAGATGGTCTTCAGTGAGGCCGTTGCAGCTTCCTCAACCACAGGTGCACTCTTGAAACGGCATACTTTGAGTTCGTTTTTGTGACGGGGGTCAGGTAAAAATCGCATGGGGCGAGATCGGGTGAGTAGGGAAGGGCTGACATTCCATGTTTGGCAGGGTTGACATTCCATGTTTGGCAGGGTTGACATTTCATGTTTGGCAGGGTTGACATTCCATGTTTGGCAGGGTTGACATTCCATGTTTGGCAGGGTTGACATTCCATGTTTGGCCAGTGCGGACAGCACCATGAAAAACCGGTGAGCGGGGTCATTGTCATTTTGCAGCACCTAATCCTTGCTTTTCCAGAGTTCTGGGCATTTCCGGCGGATAGCATCACGGAGACGATCCAGGATCTGTGTGTACCTCTCCTTGATTTCTGTTGCACCTTCCGGTATGAAAGCAATGCACCAAGCCCTTCTGGTCAAAAAATACCTCCAGCATTATCTTCCCTTTTGAACGGTTCAAACGGAACTTTTTTGACTTCGGTGACGATGAAAACTTCCACTGTGAGGACTGACGTTTCGTTCGCGGGTCGTAGAAGAAACACCATGTCTCATCACCGGTGATGATTTTTGAAAGGAACGCCGGATCTTCTCCACAGATTCGCATGCGCTCATCACACTGATCGTCGGTTAGCATTTTTGGTCGAATGTGTTGACACACACGATGCATGTCCTGTTTGTCCATCAGGATAGCTTGGCAGCTCCCGTACAAAATTCCTGCTTTTTCTGCAAAGAGTTGGATGGTTTGACGTCGGTCAGAAATCACATTTTCCGCCAACTTTCGAATGTTGTCCTCCGTAAGTGACGTTGACGGCCGCCCAGTCCGCGGATTGTCTTTTACGGATTCACGGCCGTTCATGAATATGGAGTGACATGGCCTTCCGTGAATTGGGAGTGCCATGAAAACACCTTCGCACGACACATTGCTCTCTCACAGTACACCTGCTGCAACATGTGCAATGTTTCTGTTGGTGATTTTCCCAAACGCTGGCAGAATTTTTGATATTCGCACGTTGTTCTTCAAGGGCCATTTCCGTTTTCGACGAACGCGAACGACTACAGTTCATTGCTACTATATATATATATATATATATATATATATATATATATATATATATATATATATATATATATATATTATAAGAAAAATATCTGAAAAATATTATACATAAAATACATTATCATAACACTGCTAAATACTGCAAAATATTAAAGCGCAATGCCGTACTTTCATGTTAGGAAGATATATTATAGTAAATACAAAAACAGATTTAAAAAGGGGGGGGGGGCAGAAAGGAAGGGGAAAAAGGGTGAACAGAAGGAAGAGTGTTTACAGGAACGACAGTAAAAAGGCCGGGGGGATTGTGACCCCCCGTTCCCGGTTAAAGCGCTTTTATTCCCAGGAAACACTCCCGGTGCCTCTGTCTTCCCGAAGCATCCCTCCGTCCGATGAAATCAATGAAACATCCTGAAGTTAAAAGATCAAGAAGCACTAAAGGGCTCAAGATATGAAATAAACCAAACCTGTCCCTACAGTAAAATGCTCGAAGACCACGAGAAACGTCTTGTAATGATACTGCACCGATATACAATCATCATGCAATACTGTTTCTTTCCTTCTTTAAGACCAAGCGTACATAGTGCCTTAGATATCGAAGTGGATAGTGGCACCTGGCTGCTTCTTGGAGTAATTTATGAACACAGTGTTGCAGTTCTTCTTTTTCTGTATTGAGACGTCTATATCGATTTAAATGATTAATAATTGCATTTCTGAATATACCACTACTTGAATTGGATTCCCAGTCTATTGTAAAATTAACATCGAAATCAAAGTTGTCTCGTTTGTCATAAAGTTTAAAACATATTTTGTTAATTTCATTATAGTAAATATACAGTATAGTATAATAATATTTTCATTATATTTTCATAAGGTACTTATTTGGTTAAAGAATTACTACCGCTATGTTGACGATGTGATAATTGGACAAACAGATCAATATGACCATATTGAATTTGGGTTTTACCCTAAATGCCTGGAACTTATGGAAACTCCATATACAAATATGGGAATAATTAACTTCCTGGATATAAGTATTTACTATATTGGAAATGACAAATTATGTTTTAAACTTCAGGAGAAACGAAACAACTTTGATTTCGATGTTAATTTTATAATAGACTGGAAATCCAATTTAAGTAGTGGTATATTCAGAAATGTAATTATTAATCATTTAAATCGATATAGACGTCTCAATACAGCAAAAGAAGAACTGCAACACTGTATTCATAAACTACTCCAAGAAGCAGCCAGGTGCCATTATCCACTTCGATATCTAAGGCACTATGTATTCTTAGTCTTATAGAAGGAAAGAAATTGTATTGCATGATGATTGTATACCGGTGCAGTATCTTTACAAGACGTTTCTCGTGGTCTTCGAGCATTTTGCTGTAGGGACACGGTTTGGTTTATTTTCATATCTTGAGCCCTTTTGTGCTTCTTGGTCTTTTCACTTCAGGATCTTTCATTGATTTTAACGGACGGAGGGATGCTTCTGGAAGACAGAGGCACCGGGAGTGTTTCCTGGGAATAAAAGCACTTTAACCGGGAACGGGGGGTCACATTCACCCCGGTCTTTTTACTGTCGTTCCTGTAAATATTCTCCCTTCTTTTCCCCTTCCTTTCTGACCCCCTTTTTAAATCTGTTTTTGTATTTACTATAATATATATATATATATATATCCCCCCAGGGATCATCACATATTCAGATTCATCGAAAACATTCATACTGATTAAAAAAAATAATGAAAAGAAAGGCCCATAATTGACTGTAAAAATCTTTAAAACCATTAACGGTGCATCTAAAAATTGACCTCCGCAGCAAAAAGGAGGATTTTGATCTGATAGTCTGGTTCCGTCAGTATGTAATGTTCTGTTGCTTTCACCTACGTTTTGCGGGAGTTATATTTTAGTGTTACATATAGATAGTCATTGTGTTTGAAATGATGGTTTGCACTGCATGCTGTCCACTCATTTTGAATAATTCTTTATACAATTGCTACCTGCTAATTTGCACATAATTCCAAGTCGTCGTCTGTGAATCACCGAAAGTGGATAATTGTTTTTCCATCCAGGATGGCTTAAATTCCCGATTTTCATAAAAATTGGAAGTTCGTGGATTTTTTTATAAAATTACTTAAATTTCGATACATTAATTCAAGTGATCACCCTTAGTTTAGGTGTATAGCTAAATTGCCAGACGCTTATTTTCATTGCTAAATTCCCTCCAAAACAGATACATATAGCCAAGAATTTCTAAATTGACTATCCTGACGCTGTGAAATTTGTCGAAACTTGCCCCGAGGTTATCTAATATGATCTCGAAAATGTGTTTTGTTATTTCGTTCTATTTATTTCACCTTTTCTGCCCGTATTTCGGAGCAGCATCCTGAAGTTGTGTTCCAGAAGCTGACCGCTGAATGAAAGAAGTATTATTTTAATTAAAATTTTATTTCATGATATTTATGGTAGATAAGAAAACCATAAAATTTTAAGCGAAAACATAGAATTTTAAGTGATTGCCTCATTCACGGACAGTAGTTAATTATTTCCCCCAGGATGATTTAAATAGTTTTTAAAAAACTATGATATGATAAAAAACTAGTTTGATGATTTTTTAAGAGTTATGATACTAATTTTTTAATTCAGGCAATCCCCCAACGATCGCGCTCATCGTCTAGCACAGGATTGACATACTTAGTATAAATGGATAGGATGTGAGAGTCGAAAACTCGAATTTGAATTTTAGGCGGAACGACATATTCGAGGCATCCTTGAACTCGAATCGACTGTTTTTGATGTGATGTTTGTTTGAGTGTTTGTGTGCGTGCGTGTATGTGTGTGTGTGTAAGTGTCCGTCAGTCTGTGGACGTGACATCTTTCGAACGAATTGAGTGTTTCAAAAATAATTTGGTAACAATATTACAATCGTTTTAAAGATCCTCAATTTTATAATAAATTTTTGAAAAATATAAAAAATTAGAGTATTCAATAGTGATAAATTGCCTTTTCAGACGTAATTCTTCATTTAAAAATGACACAATGCTTAGAGCGCATGCACTAACCGTTTTCAAGATATTGCGCGATATATGAAAGAACTAATGACAAAAATCATTAAAAGCTCATATTTAGTGTTGTAAAACAAATAATTATTAATGGGTAAATTTTCATTAGAAAGCGAATAATGAAACTTTAGAACGCTAGTATGAATCATTATTAAGATATTTCCCGTTTATCAAACATGTAGTACAAAATTACATAAAATCAACAAAATAGTCAGTACTGTCAAAGACGTACATTATTCATATGCATTATTATCAAATACTGTTAACATCATTCTCGTGTATCTAGTTCGTACCATTTACAGGAGAATATATTTTTGTTTATAGTTTTATATTTTGACGCAAAAGAAGTTGCCTATAGTCATTTATTTCCCAAGATATTCTTCAAATATCCACTGCATTTTCATTAGGACTTTTCACGTGTGCATCAATATGTCACTTTGCTAGAAGCAAGTGTTGTTAATTCAAAGCCAAAAACATATTGTTATGAATCGTATGAGTAATAATTTCGATGTGAAGGACTTTGTACTATGTAGGGAAAGTGATGTTCTGCCCACATCAAATTTTTCATTTATTGTACCGACACTTCACTGTCATAGACATTAACACATACAGACGAACATTTTATTAACAGCGCTCCGAATAAGTTCAGGGATTTACTTTAGATAATTAGAGATCATGATTCCTAACTTTTCCAAAATAAGTTTTAGCCTAAAGTTATGTTCATTTTTATTACAACCATGCATTAATATGTCCTTTATACTGAGTTACCGTGTCCTTTATTGTTGTAAAAATGCTATCAATACTTTTTTGATATACCTCAGGGGATCTATTAAGACCATAAAGCAATAGACAAAATCTGTAGCTTCCAAAAGGGGTTACTACAGTACGATGGCTTGAGTCTTCTTCAAAGTGTGGAATCGGTAAAACTGCTGTTGGAGTATCTAACACACAGACATATTTAGATCCATCCAATTGAGAAAATATAGTATGCTGTGTCTGTAAGCAATATATTTTACTTTTTATAAATTTATTTAATTCTCTAGTATCCATGAAAATCCTAATTTGCTTATTAGGTTTTTGTACAACTACTATCAGTTGAACCTAATCCGTAGACTCAGATACTTCCTTTAAAACATCTTTAACCATTTTATTTAATTCAAATGTTGCTTTATCCTTTAAAAACACTGGAGTGATGCAATCTTAGGTTTTCTGCGCGTTTCTTTTATTTTAACATCATATACATAAGATAATTTTCCTTGCTTTCCAAAAAATACATTAGGATGATCTTAGTATATATAGTGTTTTTAACACGTTCCAACATAGTTGTAAAGTGTTCATGATTTTGTTCATACTGTCTCTCTGTCTGTCTGTTCTTTCGCACGATAAGTGCCGTAAAAATGACTTTATTAAATTGAAACTTTTAATATATATTGTTTATACTGTTTGTGGGACATATGGGAATGTAAAATAGTAATATCATCCAATTAGTTTTGGATTGAATCCGGGTTGAAAAAATGAAATATATTGAACCCTTATTTTTCAAACATTTTTTAGGAGGAGTTAAAATTCGCAAAATACTTTGAAAATTTTAGAAAGTATTCAAATTATCGCGTAAAATATGTAAAAAAGAATCATCAAAATATTAAGTAGTTTTTTAAATAAAAATTGAAATAATAATTACACCATCAAGTGAATCATTGCAAAATAAAATATGGAATCCATCTTTTTTTCGCTTAGTAAAAATCGTGATTTTTAACGAACGCTTATATTTATATTTAGTGTTGCCTCTGTCCCAAAACCGCTTTATTTTTACATATTATCTGTGTATCTAAATTCTCGGGCCTACACAATTACAATATTTTTTATTTTAATTGATCACTGAACTTTGATTATTTATGCAACGAAGCCTAATTTTAACGTTTGCAGAATGTAAACAAATCAAGCTATTGTAAGATGAGTTGTATAAGAATTGCTGAATTTTTTTTAACGAAAAATTGTTTAGTTCTGAAGTCTGGAATTTGATTTTACATAGAGAAACCGACGATTTTATAGCATTGCCTTTCCTGATGAAGTTTTAAGTTTCCAAGTAAAATAAATTATTGTAGTACTGTGACAATTAAAAAAATATCACCGCTAAATGTATCGCATTTTAGCGATGTTTAAATAAATTTGCATTTCAATTGGATAGTGTTTCATAAACAATGCTTTATGCATGATTAATCTTTTTTGTTACTCTTGGGGTGGTTTCTGTTTACAAAACCCAATTTTTAATAAGTATGCTATTCGAGCTAAGGGTTAGAATCTTGATCAATTATGTAAAATTCAATCAATTCAATTTATTTAACCATATATACATTTTAATTTACATGTACCCACTATTCTTAGGCCATGACCAGTTTATGATTTCAAACTTTTTCTAGTTTTCACTTTAAACTTAGATACTGGGGAAAAGTTTATGTCTGCGCCTATGTCCACATTAAATGCAGTATTAGTGTTATTGACAAGAACAGTTTATTTTCTTTCAGAATTTTTCTATATCGTACATACTATCGATTTTTACTCCAACTCCTTTTTACTCTCTGATGTTTCCATTTTTTCACATTTACCACTTTCAAACTCATTAACTTTTTTACATCTACAAGAGATGGTAAAATAATTCAATTGTTGGAATCGTCGGCAACTGTTCTCCTGTGCAGAATAATCAACAAATCCGTGTTTGGCTTTACATTTTGAACATTCATTGTTATTCCTAAGTTTAGTGACGATTTTCTTATTTGTAGCATAATTTATTTGGTCCGACTTCGAACTGTCCTATTTCATCAATTGAACTTGTTTGTCACTAGACTTTTTGGTTCAGGAGTATTCTATTGTTTTTGTTAAGCTTAACTACGAATCAATAAGTAACTTACATTTCGTTGTTACTTATATCCACAATTCCGATAATTAACAAATCTCGAAACTCTCTTCCTTCGATTATCACAAAAACAATCTTTCCTTAAGTTTTGGAGAGCAGTGACAAGAGACTCTATTCTTTCATTTCCTTTTTATTTACAGTTGAAAAGCTTATATCGAGCAATAACTGTATTCTTTTTCGATTCAAAATATTCATTAAAATATATAATAACAGTGTCAAATATCTCTGGCTACGAAGATATCAACTTGAATGTGTTTAAAATTCCAATACATTCTTCTTCCATAGAGGTCTAAACCAAAGCAATCTAAATGTATTCGATTTAGCCATTTTTCTGTCAATTTTATATAATAAAATTTAAGTAAGCAAATTAATAAAATTTAAATAAGCAAATTAATAAAATTTGAATAAGCAAATTAATAAAATTTAAATAAGCAAATTAATGAAATTCTAAACGCAATATTTGAAATGTCTTGCGTGAGAAAATTTCATCTGTGAGAAAATTTCAACTATTTTTCTCTACTTTTATGAAACATTATTAGTTTCTACGGAAAGTATCTTAGTGAGATTATTTATAAAATAGATTTTTGTATTTGATTCAGCATTAGTGGATAGTTTTCTAGTCATACCAAAGAGGTAAAGATACTAACGCTCTCTAACTTCGTGGGACATACAATTCATATACCAACTAATCTACCTCTGAGCGGAGTTTGCATTAATTGCACTGTTTAAAACATGAATTTGAGGATAAAGCAGGAAGCAAGTCTCTCTAACTCCATGGTTTAAATATTCTGACTTCTCAATATTAACTTTCCTATTCAGTTGAATCTTGGACGCAAAGGCATTGTCTCATCTCTATGAGCTGAATACAGTTTTCCTTTTAGTTGTTTCAGGCATTAAAATCTCATGACCCTGCAATTGCATCATGTAGTGGCAACGTCTTCGACCTGAGATATAAGCAGGAAAATAGAGAAAAATGGAAGACATTTGAAAGGCTATTCCTCCAGATCTAAGGAAAAAATTAAAAACGGATTTCAGATTTAGATGCAGCATGGTTGAATTAGTATACATGGATTTTTCAGCCTTCGGGGTTGCAATTGGTACCCTGACGTACTGCCACTGCAATTTTAGAGGTGATTCTTATCAGTCATCAGTTCTGTTTATAGTAAGTCTCGAGAAATATAGTCGCTTCAGAAATACAATAAAATCAATTGTACGGCAAAATTTCTGCCACCAACAATCCACCAACAATCTTTTACATAATTTTATGTTTTTTCGGAAATACTCAGTAGCTTTTGAAGTTTTAAAACTTTACCCCTTTTCAAGAGTATTTGCTGCATTAACTACATCATTAATCTTCTAAACCTACCAGTACTTCCAAATGTATTAAAGTTATTCGATTTGCAACACACCACTCCTAAAATGCACTTTGTCAGAAGCATTACGGCAGATTGAAATACATCTCTGAAGAATTTATTTAAGACACCAAAGAAAAGTAAAAACAATATGGAGGTTCTTTGCAGTTATTTCAGTTTACATTTGGTTAAAGGATGTAAAAGTGTATTACGTAAATATAATTATTTGGGATTCTTAATTGTTATAATACGTCGAAATGCTGTATTTAAAGTCAAAAACTCGAAACATAGATTTTATTTTAGGCATTGGGCTGTGTTAGTCATAGAATTTTAATAAACATATTCTTTCGATAGTACTTCGAATTAAATAATTTTTACTTAATCATGCCAATATAAAAAAGTAAATATTTTTTCAAAATTTATTTCAATTTGAGATTTTGAGAGATAATTAAAATTTTCTGAACACATCCGAACTCTTTTTGAAAATATGCTCCTCTGCGTGTTTATGTATGTGACGTGAAGACCCGGTAACAAACCCGGTTGATAATTCATGATTTAAAATACAATGATGCGAGTTATATTATTTTCACAGCAGTTTTACCTTTTCTATATACATAGTATAATGCATAGGGAATCTATTTTGATAGAAGCGAATATATGATTAATAGTTTTCAACAAATTTACCAGTTTTTGGTACCCTTGAGCTCGAAACAAATATTTTTAAGTCGTGTTATAAAGTTCTGAGTTCTTTACAATGGCTGCTTAAATCTAAGGCAGTAGAAAAATAACATTTCCTAAATTTAACGAACACATATCAATATTGAAATTTCACCGGACCTGGTGATCTACTATCTTTACTCAATCTTTTCAATAGCTATAAATCGTTGATGGTTACCCAACTTCTTCATAGGACATCTAAATCCTGTCTTGACCAACTAGATATATTAGATCCTCTCGATCATAGTTGTATCAATACTAGTGCCTGCTCCAAGGACGTGCACTTTCCACTTTTTTCACTCACACATCGACTCAACACGCACTTCCAACTTCCTTCCAGAACTTTTGCCCAACTATCACCTAGACATATACCAGAACTCTACTCAGACTCTTTCCCCAGACAAACTTTCTCCCCTACGATCCGAAACTTATCCTGTCTTTGCGCAAGTCCCTAGTGTTACTTGGTTCGTCGATTGGCCTGCATAACCGGACTAGTGAGATATTGTTAATATAAAGTCAAACATAAATTATAACGTAAACTGAGGAAAATAACAGCCAAAGGTTTTATAGACCTCACACATGACCCGACCAACAAAAACAAATTGAACGCGAGATCCATCTAAATGGGATCGACCATACAAAATTACCCCAACTTGCCCCATTCCTTGACATTCAATAGCCAAATACCTACATCTTCGACTCCATACCGCTTGCTTCCTATCGAAGTGTAATGCCTGTCGGACCGTAATACCATCAGATCTGTTTACAGCGCAGAGTGGCAAACTTACGAGGGGTATAATTTTCCTCCATCGCAAATCGGAGCAACCTACCCTTACGTCTTTGCTGTAAGACACCATGCGGTCACTTCTTTAAATTTTGGTTTACCAAGGAAACAAAACCTGCTTCAATACCGGACTACAAACAAAACCGTTTTACTTTAAACTTACAATGGGTGAATAAAATTGGGATTACTTGATTTTATTCACAAGAGTTTATAAAGGCGAACTGACTATTATTTGAGAAATGAATCCCTGGCTTAATATGCCGTAAACCATTGAGATTTGCGAGATGAAATTCGTCTTAAGCGAGAGAGGAGGCTCTGAATTCCCAAATAACTGAAAGTAAGCTGTAACATAATTAGAAGCTAAAATATGTTCAAATTAGTGAAAAAGTAAAGTAAAAATAAATAACAAGGCTCACTATGCATGTAACATACGTTTTCATAAAAGGAAAGAATGCATATGAATTGTACGCTTAAATAAAATGTTATAACGGCAATTTTAAGTTACAAGATTTTAGTAAAATGCACAAAAAATAAAAAATAAATGTTTTTGACATCATAATATTTTTGGTCATATGCGGCTAAAAATATATCTTGCTTCGCTCATAAATGATTTATATTTGTACATTAACATAATTTTACGAAATAATAGAAGTGATAATGTAGGAATGACATAAGAATAAGAACTTTTTTTTGAAAATTTTGATTAATATATATATATATATATATATATATATATATATATATATATATATATATATATATATATATATATGATACAATCCAATTGACCAATTTGAGACAGTCCAATGGCCATGTTGACGACACCACTTTAATTTTGCCGCTCTGGCTTGGGAGGTTAGTGGAACACAAAAACGTGGTACTCGGGCGCACAGTCCCTTCACGAGGAACCTTCGGTGCACAGTATTGGCAGATATTGTCTAACGAAACGCCGCTGCAACCATGGATGTAACAGTTGTGGAGGTCGCTCGTCGATTCCGCTTGGCTACTATAGCAATATACCGATCATCAGAGATGGAGGTAATCCTGGCACTGATCTTCGGATAACTGTTTGACTTGTTTGGAATTGTTTCCATAATCGAGAAATTACCGAATGATCAACGGTAAAGAAAATAGCGACATCTTTGATTGACTGTCCTGCTTCAATGCGTCCGACAGCACGACAGCACTCACTACCTTCTCTCACTATTCGTTTTCTTTCAGCCATAGAAACACGGATATCATCAAAATTAATTCTACAAAAGTTATAAACTCTTCGTATTAGCATTTAAATGCACGTCTTCAAACCCTCCAGAATGCTGGCGTCTTTGTCATTCTGGGCATGAATCCGTGAGGGGACTCAATTGCAATTTGATGAAATGTTGTATTTTCATCACAAATAAGTATGTGCCGAAAGCCCAGGCCAACCGACTCGTCCGAAGACTAAGAGTAGCGAAATGGAAGGCCGGAAAAAAAAGGCCGGAAATAAGTATGTATGTAAAATTTCAATAAATTGTTCAATAATTCTTGAAAAGTAGATCAAATATTGATTTAAAATTTATACATAAACAAACAAAGAAGCAAACCTTAATAGAACAGTCTAAAAATCTTTTAAAGCTGAAATCTGAAAAAAAAATGAGGTACAGATTTATTTATTATCCATTCGCAATTCAATGCCGAAATTTCATCAGAATTTTAACTTTTAAATTCATAACTTTTAAACTAGTTCGAATAAAAAAATAAAAAAGAAAAAACTCAATGAGGTTTATCGTCTCATGAGTTTAGCTATGCTTGGACTGAATTTCGCGGTTGCCCGAAGCTCCGATATTCCGCTACAAAATACAGACGCAAAAACTAACATCTTCTTTTATTATCTAGATAAATTTTATGCAAGACAATTTATCTAATCAAATAAATGTGATAAATATCTTGATTACTTTTTCAATAACTAAAACAACCCATTTTCTAACGATAAAACGAAAGAAACCACATTGTATTTAAAATTACAATGGCTCTTAATTTTTGATGGATTCAAAAAAATGTTGTCCAAGTATTGGGGCGAGTTGGTCTTCTGAACATTCGGTTACATTTAAAATCAGTAAATCCCAACATTCACTGATTGTAATAATCGTACCAATTTTGTTCTGAGTCTCTCCAATATCAGCTCCACATATTCACTAACACACGCAATAACACACACATTGACATGCATACACATACACCAAAAAACGTTGGATTCAATTTTAGGGATGCTTAAAATGTAATTTTCCGTCGAAATCTCGACCCGGTCATTAAACTGGCACTATTCATAAATGTACGTAGGGAAGTAAAGAATAAAATAAAGTTATAAAATCTTGATTTATATGAGCATTTTTAATTTTACACACCAAATAATGAATTTTTCTCATATCTATCTAGCTATAAATCTGAAATCTGGGCTCATATAACTCGAGGACAGGATAGACATGTAAATTATTTTTGCTCAATCTCATATAACTGAAACGCCAAAATTTATCTGTTAGTGATTAAATAGAACTAACTTCTATATATAACTTCTAACTTCTAACTATATAACTTCTACTAAGTATAAGTTCTTATTACAGAATGAAATCTATAATAAGAGCTTATAAAGGAGGACAAAATCATTAAAATTTTGGAAATATAGCTGAAAGTACTATTTCATACATACCTAAACCGTGTTTGGTTTGTTTAAAAAGGCTAAAATAGAAAGAACCGATTTGGATTCTTTTTACCCTTTTGTTGAGCTCAATTCCGAGGAAGATAATTGACAAATGTTTCTGATTTTGTAACGAATTATAAAGTCTCATATAACTTCACTAAAGACACATATACTTATTAATAACACTGTATGATTGTTTATTTAAATATATATTGAAAATCAGTGAAAAATCACTAACGTCTTCTTGCAGAACATATATTCATTCTAAGAAATTGAAATCGTTCAAGAAAATATGTTTGCCATTCTGTTACTTGACCTTTTGTTTCTTCAGAGACTGTTCAGAATTCCGTGTGGAATATCTTCCAACATCTACTCATCTCTATATATTAATTCAAAATTTGTATTAGGATCTTTTGTGATGAATCTTAGAATGTCGGGGTCTTCTAAACTGCAAAAAGTACAATGATCATGAAATATCAAATTAAATATTTCGTCAATCTCTTCCCAGTGTTTTCTTACATCGTTCCAAAAATAATTCTGTTTCTTGTATTGTCCATAACGCTCAAATATACTATAAACAACTAGTTGATCATTCAAAACGATGGCTTTAATCAAATGGGATGTATAAGGAAGATCTGGTAATTGATTCCATGAGTGAGTGCTGGGATCAAACATTTCTGCTCTGTACCGGTTGTCATAGTCACTTTTTGGTGCAAATAAGTAGAGGCGTTTATTGTAAGCAACTGAGTCAAGTTGAAGTAATAAAGATAGATATGAATCGAAGCTAACATTAGAAAATAGTGTGCTGGTATTAGGTGCTGGCAGATGTGACAATGTGTGGGTGTTTGCATCGTATACTTCAGCAGCAATTCTTCTACGATTCCATGGAAATCCAACTAGGTAAATTCTTTCTTCAATGGACACGGCGGATATTAAAGGATAACGCATGATAGTAAATGATGAACTAACCATGTGCTTTGACCATGTGTTGCTGTAACAGTGATAAACTTCGACATCGATGTAACATGATCCTAATCTAAGGAAATTTCAAGTCTGATTCAAAATAGATTGACGACGAATGAAAAAATAAATGGATCGTTCAACTTTCACAGCACCATAAATAAATTTACCTCCAGGAATTATCATTGGAATCGATATTTTTTCTATTAAATCATATTTGATGAATCTTCCTTGTAGTAAATATATTGAATAAACATATTGGCCGACGTTTATTAAGCTATCGGGACAGCTATCTATCTCCGTTATATGACGCCACAAATCTAAATTTTCATCGTAAGTGATGGAAAGGCTGTGCCTTCCCGCATTTTGATTGCCACAATTGTAAAATATATGCACTCTTGAAGGAATTCGGTATTTCAAGCTTATCAAGGGGATGAGGTGATTCTGTAAGTAAGATTGTAGAATTGACCGATTGCTGCACAAATTATCTCCTGACTTCATGTTATTTATTTTCCAACAAAAAGCGTTTTGTCCCAAAATAGTATGATCCAATATGTCGGATGCCAGATCTTCATCTATTTCTTTTCTTGCTAAGTGATTTAATAAATAAGGAACATGGATTTGTCTCTTGTGAAAGTCTTTCTGCACCCATTCCAGAATCGTCAACCACACAATTCTTTCACTGCACACTCTAAGACTTGTGTTGCGAAGAAACAAGCTCAAAGTTTCTATGGATAGTTCGGCTAGTCCAGGATTCCTGTGACGCGAGATATGCTCAAAATCCAGCACTATGCATCTGAAAATTTCTTGGCTGATACTTGGATCAAATTTCTGAATCGAATTGAAAATGCTTATGCAGTTGTCGACAGTTATATATTTCCTTACACTTTCTTTGGTTTTTTGGACAAGATCGAGTAGCTTAAAGTAATGCGCTGCAACAAACATATTATTAAAACCTTTTTCAGTTATAGTAATATCACCTGTGTATATGTATGTTAATATTGTGCTTAAACATTCGCCACTAATTCTTGGTATCCGAAAATGTTTCTCTGCTGCGTTAGTACCACAAAATAACGTGCGAAAATAGTCACTGCTGTTTGCTAATATTACTTGATGAATTTCAAAGGTGCAGTCATCATCTGTATGCAAGGCACAATCTGATAGTTCCATAAAATAATTCCAAGTGTCTGTTTCAAAAATCTTTCTGAATTCTTTCTCGCACTTTTTCATTTTATCATAAACCTATTATCGTCTAATTTGCATCTATTATTATCATTAGTACTCTGCCTTTTATATACAATTTACATACTTAGAATATATTCATTAGGCCTTATAATATTTCGTAGCATAAAATATTTTGAATTTTTGTAATGTTGTAATGTTTCATTGTTGTAATTTTATATTATTGTTGTAATTTATTAGGATTTTTTATGTAGATATTACTCATAGCTCTATTATGCATTGTTAAAATATTATATTTTCTATAAGGAAATTAATACACGAATGTTAATAACAAAAAAAATCTGATGTGGGCAACACATGACTTTCCTTATATAATGTAATTAATTTACTACTTTTACAGTACAAAAAGTAGGTTTTTCTTATAGTAGATACTAATATTCTTTCCAAGATATTAAATTTTCGACAATTAGTCGTCATTTTTATCCATTTGGCGAGATTTTCGTTAATTTGGCAATATTTCAAAAAGTCGCCAAGTTGGCGACATTCCGCCAAATTCGTCGTCAAAATCTCGCCAAGCGTTATACACTGAGAAATAAGTTATTCTTACAGCAGATAAATGACTATTGGCGTTCAAACAAAAAAGTATTACTAAGAGTATATTTTTTCATGAATGGAATGAGCTAGTTCCACGAGAATGATGTAACCCAATTTATCGCATGGTATTACATATGAAAAGTGAACATGTTTCTCAATAGGAATTTTTTTTTATATGACTTTTTGATAATTTTTTTTAAAAATGAACAATATCTCGAGAACGGTTCATGTTAGCGTTCTAAAACTTATGTCAATCGTTTTCTAATGAAAAATTACATAAGAAATGTCTATTTGCGTAACTTTATTAGTGGTTTTGATTTTTTGACGATTTTTTCAAAATTTCATTCGAAAATTTAGGGGGGTTCTTAACATTCGATTGCATATAAAAGCAATAGGCTTCCAGTGTTTATGGATTGTGATTTTTGTACCAAATTTGGTTCGAATCGGTCCATTCGTTCGTCAGTTATCGTCTCCACAGACTCACTGACACACAAACACACACACACACACACACACATACACACAGACATCACTTCAAAAATGTTTGATTCGTGATCAAGGATGCTTGAAACGTGCTCTCCCGTCGAAAACTCGAATTCGAATTTTCGACCCCGTCACAATACTTTCCTTATGAATTATGTATATAAGGAAAGTAACTAGTTACAAATTTTTGGAAATTTGATTGTTTGAAAATAATCTTTACCGAAAGACATGCTTTGCTCATTTACCATTCTTTTCTAATCGATTTGATAATTAATTAAAACCAAGATAAGTGTCTGGTAGTAATTTTAATCATCTAATATAATGATAGTTATTTGAAACTACAGTCTATACGATGTACTGTGGGAGACCATCTGACATGTAACCTATTATACGTCTACTTACATTTGACTCTTAAAATTGAGAAATACACGTGCTTCTATTAGGATATAATGTGACTTATGAAAAATCTGATGTGAACAGTACATGACATTTTCTACATGTTTCAATAAATTAATTTTTTCACAGAGACATGTTGATGCACATGATCAAAGGTATACCATTTTTAACATACAATTGAACATTTGCCTTATCTTTTGGATCACAACACATAAAACTATTCCAAGTAATCGTATTAACTTATACTTCGCGTAATTTAACTTGACAGATATAAATATTAATAGCACCAGCAGTAACATAGTCCATGTATTAAAATATGTTTAATTACTTTAGGACGTCGCAGGCGGACAACAAACATTGCATATAGCATTGGCGTAGGTGTCCTTTATGTTCACTGCGTGGTTACAGTCTTTCGTTGCCCTGCGATAGCGCCCGCTAATCCGGCAGATCTCCGGCATGTATACATATTTTATCATGACCAATTTGGGGATCATTTTCCTTATTAGAGACACCTTTGAAATTTGGTGATATTTTTGTCAAAAATTCTACTATTAAAAATATAGACAGGTTAGATATTTTTGGTGATGCTAAATATAGTAATAAATTAATAAATATAAATTTGGTGGTGTTTCCCTTAAGCAATATAGTTCGTATTTTAATCAATTACAATTATTAAAAAATAGTATTTTATTTTATAAATCGGATGGTTTGTGTTTCAATCAATACATCTCTAAAATTCAAAATTACTAGTCCTATGTTTTTTTGTATTTCAATATTGTATTTTATATTTCATTGTTTAATTTGTAAAAAGCAAATCTCGTTACTTATAGTTACTATATACATCTACTACTCTCGTTATAGACGTACAATTTAATTGACTTATACAGCTTCTGATTGAAAAATAATCACTATATTACTTTGTGGCGTATAAAAAAGATTTAGTAGATTTAGCCGTGATTTTACAATGGAACGTTGCTGACATAACCCACCATATTTAATTTATTGTGTTGCCCGATGTTTCTTCTGAAAGACTAACTGAATGATATTATAAAATTAATTTCACTCATACAATAAACATACATTAAGTTGCTTAAACAAAACTTTATTATTTATTATATTTAATATTAAATTTTAGTATAGCTTAACTTTAAATCCATAGTTATATTTACAATTCACTATCTTGTACAAAATTATAGTTTCATTGACTTAATTGTTTCGGTAGTGATACAGTTACCCTTTCTTACCTACCTCTTGTCGGGCTATTCCTCATATTAGGATATGAAAATATTACCATTTTCCTTTTTGGAGTACCGTAGGTCAACTTTGGACATCCGGCACTAAAAGAATACTTTTATTGCTTATATCACAGCAAAAATATCGAGTTTTAGGAGAACATTTTTTGTATTTATACCACAGTAAATATTTCGACTATCAGGGGCAGATTATTAAGTGCCACAGCAAAATATTAAGTGTCCGAAGCACATTTTTAAGTCCTACTACAACAGCAAAATTATCAAGTCTCCTCTGAACCTTCCTCCTCTGAACCTTCATTGCTGCCACCGTATCTGTTTGCCAATTTGGTCCAGTCTTCTGGGCGTGTTCTACATTGGCCTTCATTGGCTATTTTGTGATGCCCTTCGAGCTCGCTTGCGTCCATTGTAGTATATCTCACACTGCCATGCTTCATTTATTACTCGTAAATAAATTGCCTATATTTCTTTTATTACTTGTAAATAAGTTGATTAAATTGTCAGCCTATTATAAAATTAGGCGTCGCCTTTGTCGCCGAGCTATATCTGGAATATGAAACTCGCTCAGCTGTATAACTACATACTTCTTAAAAGATGAAATTACAGTGTACGACATTCTAGATAAATCCACTAACAAAAAGTACATGTCCTCAAAACTCACTCCCAAAGCACACGAAACTCACTATATTTTGAATCAAGAGTATTATTATCCCTAAAACGACAAGAATTATCCTATAAATAGAATTTCATTTTTCAAGATATTGAATATTCATCAATTTGTGGAATTTTCAGTAATTGTCATTCCTGCAATTTGGCAATATTTCCTTCAATTTTGGGCGACATTTTCAAAAAGTCGCTAAGTTAACGTTCTTTCGTCGAATTGTCGTCAAATTTATCGTCAAGCATTACAGATAGACTTAAAAACAAATAAGCGATTTTGGCGAATAGTTGGGTGTCAAAATACAAAACTATTACAAAAAGGTTCTGTTAACGGAGCGAACTAGATCTATGTGAATAATGTTAACAGATTTGTCGCATTGTATTGCATAATAAAAAGGGACCATAATTTATGATAATTAACACCTTTTTAAACTTATGTAATGTTTTGTTATAAATTTATTAGAAAAACGTGTAACATCTCGAGACCGGTTTTTACTTTCATTTTTAAGTTTGTGTCTTCCGTTATCTAATGGATATACGAAATAAATTTTTTTAGGTTTGATATTTTTAAGATTATTTCTAAATTTTATTTGTAAATTTAAATTTGTAAATTATTTGTAATCCTGACGTTCGATTGCTTTTAAAATCAATTCCACTCCTCTTTAGAGAGTATTACTGTCCGGGTGTATATGGATTGCATCTACTTTTCATTCTGAATTAATGAGTACCACGGCTGAAACCGGCTAAAGAGACTTATTCAGTTTCCAGTCGCAGCTAATAAAGATTGCTAGCTGCGGACATCGAAGCTACCTTTCAATTTTCTACTCTGCAATGGATCCGATTCACCTGCCCACGTAATAGCGTGACCCATTTATGTTGCTTTGCGACTTTTGCGCCCGCGCTGAGGAATGTGCTAAAAATGTGTTGCAATAAAACCTGGTTGGTATTTGTAGTGGACACTAGCTGAAAAGCCCGCTAGTCTTTCAATTATAACAATAGTATCATGCTAGGTTTCGGAACAATATGGTCGCACTTTCGTTATATACTTCTGTTACATTCCCATCAAATATTTTCATGATTTTTTTCGTTTCCCGGGTCGTAATATGTTTCATATTAAAAATGCATCTCAATAATTTTAAATGCTTTTAAACTGTTATAATTTTTTGTAAATTTATTTGGAAAACATACAATATCTCAAGAATAACTCTCAAAATATCTGGAAAATAGGTGCTTTTATCTTTCTAGCCAAAATTACGTATTTACCAGTTTATGAAACAAATATTACAAGGTGGTAAAAACTAGCTCAAAAATGTGTGGATATGGGATTTTTATATTAAACTATTGTTTACTTTAGCGTATCTACTGTAACTTTTATCAATGGTTATGCTCTGAATATTCCTATAGTAGTTAGGGGATTTTTAAATTTTATTTAAAAAAGTCTTCAAACTATGATAGCAATAATTAAAACAGTAACCTTCCATGATTCACAGCTCATTTCAATCTGTTCATTGGAGAGATATTGTGTCTATAGACTCTCCCACAAACATATATGAAGAGACAAGCAATCAAACATAACCTCATTAATGTTCGTATAATGTGCAGTCATGTAAAGTCAATGGTTATGCTCTGAATATTCCTATAGTAGTTAGGGGATTTTTGAATTTTATTTAAAAAAGTCTCCAAACTATGATAGCATTAATTAAAACAGTAACCTTCCATGATTCACAGCTCATTTCAATCTGTTCGTTAGAGAGATATTGTGTCTATAGACTCTCCCACAAACATATATGAAGAGACAAGTAATCAAACATAACCTCATTAATGTTCGTATAATGTGCAGTCATGTAAAGGTCGTCACATCTAACAAAATTGAATTTGAAATGTTAATTTCCATTAAGACTTCAAATTAGATTTTGTGGGAGGATTTTTATAGTTATTTACATTGTTAAAATCCGTCTATGTTAGTGTGCCCTGGAACTTACAACGCATATTCCTTATGTAAAAAAGCAGAGGTTGGTTTTAAATCTGCGGCTATTACCTTAATAATTTTAAAATATAAGCCATTTTAGATTGTAATAAAACAAGAAAAAGCAACCGGTTTTGGTCGATAGTTAAAGCAGTGATTAATTGATTTCAGTCATTTAAGTTTGTAAAGGAGTCCAGGTTCTTATTAGAAATATGGATAATACGCTCTAAAACAATGCAATTACGCTTTAAACAGGTTTTTGCGTCAGGAAGGACTGCATTCCAAGCGCATGAGCAGGCTCTGATTTCGCAAATAATAAAAAAGCTAAGCTCTAGCAGGGATATGTTCAAAATAGTGAAATAAGCTCAATATGTTCATATGATAGAATATTAATTCAACAAATAGTTTTATAAACTAAAAGCTGCATATGCATTCAAAATTAGGTTTAAAAGATATTTTTAAACTCAAATCTGAAGAAAAAAGCTGCGAAGTAATTTATTATCCCATTATGATTCAAGACTAAATTTTAAGATACCAAAACTTTTAAGTTCATAAATTTTAACTATTTTGAAAAATGTTAACTACTATGAAAATTTTTAACTAAATATGTAATTCGAATTGAAAAAAAAACTCGATTATATTTATTGTACTGGAAGTTTAGCTATTTCTGTATGGTATTCCGAGGGTATCTGAACCTTCGGTTTTGTGTTACAAAAGACGCAGACGAAAACGTAAACATCTTATTTTATTATGAAAGTTTACTTCTTTACACATTATCTTCTAACCCTACCAGCAGGAATCGCTATGATTATAATAATTGAATATTTTGATTACTTTTTTCAATAACTTTTGTAAAGATAAAAAAGAAGTTAGAATTTGCAACTTGTGCCGACTGGAACATCCTATCATCCGTGATGAAGTATTCGCTTGAGCAGTTCGTTCAAAACTGCTGCGGGGAACGACGGAATCAAGGATGCGAGAAAATTACTTTGCTTTCCAGTATTCGTAATGTTCGTGTTTCTGCTTTTTCACCTTTACTTTAGATATTTTGGAGAGAATATGGTCAATATTATGCGTTTAGAGATATGTTAGGATTTTTGTTCAAAAACACATTCTATGGCAATCTAATGGCTCCATCACATGATCTTCCCAACAGATTAACAAAATTCGAAACTGCGAAAAAATAAATAGAATCAATTAGGTCACAAATAAAACTGCTGCTTGTGAGAATATGACTCCCTGGTACTTTCTCGAAGAAAGCAAAATACGTCCTCAAAGAAAGTTATATCTGCAGAAGCAGCAGTTACTTAATTTCCGTATGCCTGTTATTTACTTCCATACTTCTATACACAGTGTAACGTATAAGGAACGTATTGTAACGTGATTCAAATTTCGAATTCGAGTTTTGGCCGGAAAGTATATTTCAAGCATTCCTGAACACAAATCGAACGTTTCAGAGGTGATGTGTGTGTGTCTGTGGAGATATCTGTCGAACGAATGGAGCGATTCGAATGAAATTTGGTATAAAACTCACAATCACTGGAAACTTATTATTTTTGAACGTTGCAGAAATTTTCGAATGAAATTTTGAAAAACCATCCCAAAATAGTAACTTTTAATAAAGTTACATAAATAATCATATCTTGTGTAATTTGTCCTTGGAAAATGATTGATATAGACTTTAAAACGCAAGTATGAACCGTTCCCAAGATATGGCGAATTTTAAAATAAATTTATTAAAAAATCACATAAAATTATTAAAAAAATATTAAATATTATGAAATATGTTCGCTTTTCATATGAAATATTTAGTTCATTACATTTCCGAGAGAA
Organism: Amaurobius ferox; assembly: GCA_951213105.1. Classification (NCBI taxonomy): domain Eukaryota; kingdom Metazoa; phylum Arthropoda; class Arachnida; order Araneae; family Amaurobiidae; genus Amaurobius; species Amaurobius ferox. The sequence continues at coordinate 35,834,481 of OX578145.1, forward strand.
GATACAATGGATAATAGTTTAGTATTCGGGCGTCAATTGTTATTTATCAACTAAACAATAATCCTATTTCTCCGTTTATAAAGTTTGGCAACATTTTGGTGAGAAGTATGGTGGAAGATCGCCAACTTGACGACTTTTTTGAAATATTGTCAAATCGACAAAAATGTCGCTTGATTGATAAAAATGGTGCCAATGTTACAAAAATGATTCTAAATCAATGAAAATGATGACTATGATTAATTGATTTCTTGATGAAAAAATGAAAATATAATATCTTGAATGATATATGAAAATTTTATATCTTAAAAAGAACATAAGATTCGACTATCCGAATAACCCATTTATCCGTCCCTTACGCTTGACAAAAATTTTGGCGAGATTTCACTAACTTGGCGACTTTTTAAAATGTTAACAAATTGAGGAAAATATCGCCAAATTAAAAAAACTGGTCCTAAAAATGTTGCAATGTTTTGCAAAGTTTGAATTCCTTCATATGACTGGAATACCTTCTAGTATATAAAAAATTATCTTCTTTCCATGTATCTGTAACATCTGGCGATGCACTTGGTGAACTTCTCGAATAATCTAGCGAAATATAACCCACGTGGCGATATTTCGTTCCAGATTGAAAAATATTTTCAAAACTGCACAATGTCAAAATTGCCGAAAATACCGCCAAAATTGTAAAAATGGTGCCAAGTTAATAAAATGACGCCTACTTGATGAATAAATTAATAAAAAATATTTTACTATATGAACTACATTACTTAATGATGATGTTGTTAATATTGATAATTCTTAATTTAAAATAGTGTGAAATATAAGTTTATTAGGTACTGCGAAATAGTTTTACATATTGACATTTAAAAATGCTCCAAATGTACAATTCAACGCTCAAAACACTATGCCGTGGATCTTATACATCATTTTTACACTGTGTAAAACATAAATCTATTTAATTATATAACTAAAGTCATGTGGTGCTCACATCAGATTTTTTAAGGAACTATTAGGACGTTATATAGAATAATAAGAAAGTTATATATTATATTAGCAAGTTGTATAACTTCATGCAGTAATTAATACATACGTTCATTCATTCGGTAACCGCATACTGGCGTGTAAAGCGTATGTCGATGAGTATGATGGCGTTTCCGTTACATAATTCTGTATAATAAATTCATAAAATTTATGACATGCAATATGGAGTTATCTTTTTAAATTTTAGATAATATTTTAATAGAATAGCGTGTACATTAGTGAAAAAATTATGTTAGTTAACTATACTTTGGTGTCTAATAGAAATATTAATTATAAATTTTACATACATTATAAATGAATCGCAAAGCATTCTAGACAGACAGACAAACAAACTTTGATAATTTGTTGGGTGTTGAATTACAAAAATGTTACTCAAATATATTCTATCGCGAACTGAACAAACTAGATCTATCAGAACGATGTTAGAGATATACCACAAGATATTGCATATGATATGGGGACATATTGCATTACCTCTTTAATTTCTTAGTAATGTTTTCTATAATTTTTTTTTGAAATTTATAGAAAAATATCTCGATAGAAATAATATCTTGATAATATTATTCTCGATAATATTGTGATATTTCAAGAGCGCTTTCTGCTAGCATTCTAAAGTCTGTGTCATTCCTTTTTAAATAAAAAATAATATAAGAAATGATATTTTGTGAAACATTATTAAAGATTCATATTTTTTAATGAATCTTTAAATATTTCATTGCAATATAAGATTATTTTTCTAATAGTCCATTAATTTAAAAATCAAAAAAGAATTCCAGTATTCAGTGACTGTAATAAATTTCGTTCGAAACACTGTATTCTCGAGTGAGATATGAAATCCGCACACTGACGGATACACACATATACATGTTCATGCTAACATACATAAAAACACTCATAAACATACACGCAAACACTCATACAATATGCCAAAATAGTTTGACTTGAAGCTGATCTTTAGCGAATTTTTCAACAGTTCATTTAAACATTTAGGAGTTTTCGATTGAGTTTAAATTTAATGGGGTTCCAATATTTACCGATTCTACTAATCGTTTTAACTTTCGTTCAAAACGCTTCATTCCATTGTGATGTGTGGTATTCTCATATGCATGGCCATACACACTTATAAATACACACATAATGCATACATACATAATACACACACATATACATACACATTTATTACATGCACGCATAATACACACACATACATAAAGGTACACACATACACACATAATACACACACATATACATACACATTTATTTCACACACACCTAATACACACACATACACAAAGGTACACACATACACACACATCCCGGTCGCCCAAATAGCTGCTCGAGTCCTTGCCGACGAGTCGGACGGTCTGGGTCTTCAACATACACACACATAATACATATATAATACATACATACACATACACACTTCACGTACACACACATACATCACGTCAAAAACGTTCGATTCGTGTTCATAGACGTTTGAAATGAAGTCTTGCGTCGAAAACTTGTTTACGAATTTTCGACTCAGTTACTTATACATTATGAATATATGGAAAGTGGAAGGTAGATGACTATTCTACGGGCTTTTGCGGGCCACTATGAATATGAATCCGGTAAGGGGATCAACTGATATTTGTTGAAATATTTTATTTCCATCGCAAAAAGGTATGTGTGTAAAATTTCAAGAAAGTCGTCCCATGAGTTTAGCTATGTCTGTACAGAATTCCGCGTCTGTCTGAAGCTTCTATATTCCGCTACAGAACACTTAGACGCACAAATTAACATCTTTCATTAAGATAATTTTCATGCAAGATGATATTTTTTGTATAGTGTCTTCTTAACTTACCAGGCGAAAACGTTATGTCTAAATAATTCCTGATTTTTTTTCAATAACTAAAGCTATTCATTTGTCAAATGTTGGTGCCATTCGTTTTCAATGACAAAACGTAAGACATGATATTTTAAAAAATTGATGGCTCTCTGTTTTTTAAGGATTTTTTTATTCTTTCGAGTATTGGGGGGAGGTGGTCTTTCGAACATTCGATCACATTTAAAATTAGTGGTTTCCAACATTGATTGAATGTTATAATCGTATCAATATTTTTCTGAGTCATTCCAATAATTTTGAGGTACATTCTTGAGATCCACAGATTCACCAACACAAGCAATTACATCACATCAAAAAACTTCCTTTTCCAGTTTAGGATACTTAAAAGGTACTCTTCCTTTGAATCGAATTCGAATGTTCAACCCCGTCACAATATTTTCTCTATGCATAAATGTACGTAATGGAGTCACGAATAAAATAAAATTAAAAAATATTCTGATTATTCTTTGGCTCATATAGGGTTGATAAAATAAAACTGGTCCGGAAACGTCTTCTAATGATCTCCTTGCTGTTTAGATTATGTTTTCACAAAATTCTGAAAAAACTTTTCTGGGCCAGTTTTATTTTGGCAACCCAGTATTTATATATACAGGGTTGCCAAAATAAAACTGGCCCTGAAAAGTGGTTTCGGAATTTCGTGAAAACGTAATTTAAACAGCAAGGAGATTATTAGAAGACTTGCGGGCCAGTTTTATTTTATCAACCCTGTATAACCCGAGGATAGTAGATAATTTATAAATTAGTTTTGCTCAATCTCATATAAATGAAATGCCAAAATTTATTTGTAATTACTTAGAACTTATATATACAGAATTTATACTTCCGCTATAAGTTCTTATTATATAATAAAATATATAATAAGAACATATAGCGGAGGATAAAATCATTAAAATTCTGGAAAATTATCAGAAGATACTATTTTATACGTGCTTAAAACGGGTTTGTGTTGTTGTCAAATTCTAAAATAGAAACAAACGATGTGAATTACTTTTGCTGTTTTGTCAAGCCTAATTTGGAGGAAGATAATTAATAAATGTTTCTGATTTTATAACGAATTATAAAGCCACGCATACCTTCACTAAAAGCATATACACTTATTAATGACACTCTATGATAGTTGTGTTTAATATATATTGAAAATCAGTAAAAAATTACTAACATCTTCTTGCAGAACATAAATTTATATTTCTCCATTGGATATATATGTTCCTTATATTTCTACAGCGATTGTTTGGAATTCCTTGTGTAATATCTTTTAACATCTATGCATTTCTGTACACTAATTTGAATTTAGTATTAGGATCTTTATTTTCATTTGTGAGTGCTCTTAAAATCCTTTGATCTTCTAAAGTGCAAAAAGTGCGATGATCTTGAAATTTCAAATTTTTTATTTCGTTCAACTCTTCCCAGTGTTTTTCTACATCGTTCCAAAAATAATTCTGTCTTTTGTTTTTTTCATAACGATCAAATTTACTACAGACAACTAGTTGATCATTCAAAACGATGGCTTTAATCATATGGAATGCATCCGGAAGATCTGGTAATTGATTCCATGAGTGAGTACTTGGATCAAACATTTCTGCTCTGTACCGGTTGTCACAGTCACTTTTTGGTGCAAATAAGTAGAGACGTTTATTGTAAGCAACTGAGTCAAGTTTAAGTGATAAAGATCGGTATGAATCGAAACCGATATTAGAAAATAGTGTGATAGCATTAGGTGCTGGTAGATGCGACAAAGTGTGGGTGTTTGTATCGTATACTTCAGCAGCCATTCTTCTGCCATGCCATGAAAATCCAACTAGGTAAATTCTTTCTTCAATGGACACGGCGGATAATAAAGGATAGCGTCTGATACTAAATAAGGAGCTGACCATGTGTCTTGAAAATGTGTTAGTGACACAATGATAAACTTCGACATCGATATAAAGCGATCCTAATCTAAGACAATGTCGAGTTTCATTCAAAATAGAATGACGACGAGTGAAAAAGTAAATAGACCGTTCAACTTTCACAGCACCATAAATAAATCCATATCCAGGAATTATCATTGGAATCGATATTCTTTCTATTAAATCAAATTTGATGAATCTTCTTTGTAGTAAATATATTGAATAAACAAATTGGTCTACGTTTAGTAAGTAATCGGGCTGCATATCAATTTTCTCTATTTTACGAAATTTATCCAAATTTTCATCAAAAGTGGTGCAAAGCCCGACGTATGTTTCCTCATTTAGAGACACTTTTGTGTAAAACAAATGTACTCTCGAAGGTATTCGGTATTTTAAGCTTATCAAGGGGATGGAGTTATTCTGTAAATGAGATTGCAGAATTATCAGATTGCTGGACAAATTATCTTCTGACTTCATGCTATTTAATTTCCAACAAAAAGTGTTTTTTCTCACAATATTATGATTCAATATGTCGGATGCTAGATATTCATCTATTTCTTCTCTTGCTAAGTGATTTAATAAATAAGGAACGTGAATTTGTCTGTCGTGAAAGTCTTTCTGCACCCATGCCAGAATCGTTAACCACACAGTTCTTTCACTGCGTATTTTGAGACTTGTATTGCGAATGAACCAGCTCAAAGCTTCCATGGACAGTTCCGCAAGTTCAGGATGACTATGACGAAGGACATCTTCAAAATTCAGTTGAATGAATCTGAAAATTTCTTGCGTCATCTCTGGGTAAATTTTCTGAATAGAATTGTAAATACTTATACAGTTGTTGGCACTTATTAAATTGATTACATGTTCTTTCGTTGATTGGGTAAGAGAAGGTAGCTTAAAGTAATGTGCTGCAACAAATAGATCATGAATATTGTTTTGAGTTAAAGTAATAGTACCTGTATATAGGCAGCTTAAAATTGTGCTTAAACATTCACCGCTTATTCTTGGTATCCGAAACTGTTTCTCGGCTCTGTTAGCATTACAAAACAATGTTCTAAAATAGGTACTTTTCTTTGCTAAAATAACTTGGTGGATTTCGAAGATGCAGCCATCGTCCGTATGTAAGGTAGAATCTGATAGTTCAATAAAATAATTCCAACTGTGTGTATCAAAAATATTTCTGTATTCCTTTTCGAACTTTTTCATTTTATCATAAACCTATTATCACCAAATTTGCATGCACATTATTACTCTTAATGTCCTGCTGTTTAAAATGAATTTACATACTTACAAGAATATATCAATTAGGCTTTATGATGCGTTTAATATTTAATGACTTAAAATAATTTATTTTGAATTTTAGCAATATTGTAATGTTTCATTGTTGTTATTTGGTGTCGTTGTTGTCATTTATTTATCTGTTAGAAAACTGGCTGTATAAATGGATATTATTCATCGCTTTATTATACATTGTTAGAATATTATTTCCTCTATAATGAAATTCAGAAATGAATGTTAATTAAAAAAACTAATTATTTACTCTTGGAAATTTAGTTATTTAAATATAAGCTTTACCCCCCAATTTTTTCTTCTAAATTACCCATTACCCCTTCTATTCTAGTTGATATTATTACTCATTGAAAACCAAATTTAAATATATGATATTAATACATAAAAATCTAATACATTGCTGGTTATTTTGCATCTACAGCCCATACGATCTACCTTGTGAGGCAATCTGACATGTACTATGTCATGATCTACTTACATTCGATTCTTAAAATAAATGGAAATATATGCTTTTATTAAGATATGATGTGACTGAAACGTCTGATGTGAACCACATATGACTTTCCTTGCATAATTCAATGAATTAATTTTTCTTTCACAGCAAAAATATGATATACAAGATCTGCGGTACATTATTGTTAACGATGAATTGGATATTTGTTATATTTTCTGAATGACAACGCAAAACTATTTCAAATAATCCCTTAATTTATATTTAGCATAGTGAAGCTTTGCAATTATCAATAAATATAGCATCCGGGTTAAGCAATATGCATTAAAATTATGTTTTAAAAGATTTTATAATTATTTTAGGACACAGGAAGCGGACTGACAACCTTGTAATAGGCGTTGGCGTATGTATCATATATGTCCGCTGCGTGGTTTAAATCTTTCGTCGCCGCTAGTCCAGCAGATCCTCAGCATTTCTATATTATCACGATCAATATCAGGCATATTAGCATCACTTAATTATATTAGCGTTATTTCGTTATATTAGTGTCACTTTTGAAATTTTTGCGATATTTTTGCCAAAATTTCCGCCATTAAAAATGTTGACAGATTAGCGGTGTTTAATGATGCACACAACAAATGACATTTTAACACACAACCTAAGTAATATAATTTGTATGTTAAACTATTATAACTATTAAAAACTAATATGTTATTATATGAAATTGATGGTTTGCGTTCCAATCAACATATTCCTGAAATTCAAAATTACAATTCTCATAATGTTTTTCATATTTCATTATTGCATTTAACATTTCTTTGTTTAATTTTGAAAATGTGAATCTCGTCAGTATAACAACCATCTAATAACCATCGCTAAATGGGTGTATAAATTATTAACTTATACCATTTGCTATCGAAATATAATTACTATATCACTCCTTAAAAGACGTAATTATTGTACGACATCCTAGACAGATCCACTAACAAAACGTACATGTCCCCAAAATTCACTCACGAAAAACATTAAACTCACTATATTTTGAATCAAGAATGTTACTGTCCCCAAAACGGCAGGTGTTATCATATAAATTGAATTTCATTTTCCAAGATATTGAATTTTCATCAATTTGGTGACATTTTTATTGATTAAGTGTCGTTTCTACCAATTTTGCAACATTTTCTCCAATGTGGGTGACATCATCAAAATATCTCCTAGTTAACGATATCGTCAAAGTTATAGCCAAGCTTTACAAACAGATAGAGAAATAGATTGATGAATTTGACGAATTGTTGGGTGTCAAAATACAAAACCATTAAAAAAGTATCTTCTTTCGTGAGCGGAACGAAATTAGAATCATGTTAATAAATCTGTCACATAATATTTCATAATGAAAAGGGACCACATTTCATGTTATTTAACACCTTTTTAATTTTATGTAATTTTTTCATAAATTTATTTGAAAAACGTGCGATACCTTGATATAGGTTCTTACTAGCATTCTAAAGTTTGTATCTTTCGTTTTCTTATAAAGAATCGCGTATGAAATTATTTTTTTTAACATTATTAAAAGTTTTGATTTTTTAAGCTTGCTTTTGAAATCAATTTCACTTTTCCTTAGGGAATAATACGCCCGATGCGCTGGTATACAACGCGTATAAATGTTAGAACTTAAATAATACAACATTTACCGCACGTAGTCTCATTACGTGGCTAGTTACGATTTAAATGTTGTCTATCAGGTCTGATTTGGTTGAGATCGTGTCACGCCCGTTCCCCGGGTGTACATGGTTTGCATGCATTTTTCATGCTTATTTAATAAGTACCTCGACGAAAGCGGGTCAGACACATCGACACTGAGAGAAAGTTATCATATTTTTAATTTTTTGAGGAGGAAAAGTAAAAGTCCAAATTTCCTGTCTTTTCCTTGTAAAGTAATAATTTTCTTTCTATGAAATCTTTTCTTTAATTCTACGAAAGTTATTACTATTCTTACAAAGTAATAATTTTCTTTGTAAGAATAGTAATAACTTTCGTTTTAAGAATAGTAATAATTTTCATTGTAAGAATAGCAATAATTTTCGCTGTAAGAATAGTAATAAATAAACACATCTGAATTTTTTTTCAAAGGAATCCTAATCCAAATACAGGAGTAATAACATATATGTTTATTGTTGATTAGGAAACGAGGGGGTTGTTGTGGAAACCCAGACCGTCCGACCTACCAGAAAGGTGTAAGGTAACTGTTTGGACGGTCGGGAAGTGCCACCCAATTTAGACCGGAACCCAGTGGGGGAGGCATCCACAGGGACAGTACCCTCCTTCCCCTACCACCAACCTCTCGGAAGGACTTTCGGACCCACATGTTTAACGTGATCGTACTCCGCATGAACACGGCGGCAGTTTTGGCAGTGGCTGGAATCGAACCCGGGCCTACCGAGTGCAACTCCAGCGCGCTAACCAAAGGGCTACCGCGCCCGGAAACGAGGGGGTAAAAAAATGTAAGGAGATGGGAATATAAGAATTAAAATGTATTTTAAAAAATAAGGATCATTTTACACAAAGAAAAATTACAATTTTTTTTCATTTATTTAGTCTTTGAAATTAAACAGACGCATCTGCAACAATACTGAATCTGTTTCTAAACACCGATGTTTCGACAAATAAAATTGATTGAAAATAATTTGCCTAATCATTCCCTAAGTGCTGACATAAATTTTATGAGCTAAATGATTACGAACATGGTGAACGAAGCTAACGAATTTTGTTTCAAATATATACCAGCTGGGTGGATTGAAAATGATAGCAAAAGCAATAAAACAGAGTTGTTATTCGTGAAAACTTTACATTTTTTAGCCTCATAAAACAATGTTATTTGTTAATAAATTTGAGAATGTTGAATTTGATGTACAATCTGAACCTAATTTGTGGTGAAACATATTATTTTTTATCTGCAACGAAAATACTAGAACTTATCAAAAAAGACATAAATGATTGATTTGTCACAAAGATAAATAGTTTGTGGGATGCGCAAAAGATGGCGTAGTCTTTATTCATCTCCATAGACTATGAGACAGCCCCATCTATTGCATATCCTGAGAACTATTTCTCTTAGAAACAAATCAATCATTTACGTCTTCAAGTAGTACGAGTTTTAATATTTTAATTGCAGGTCGGAAGATTAACACTTGTACAAATTACGACGTTTATATCTACACTGAGCGCTAATTCTAAATCTGGAAATAAGAAAGCTATGCATGCAATATTCATACATGCGTATATGTAGTTGACGTAAACATGTATACATGCAGTTATTTAAAGTTTCTTTTCACAGAGATGGAAATAAATCAGTTTTAAACCGTTTCTAGTTCGTCAAGCATTTTATATCTTCTCTAACTATTTGGTATAAACCTTTTAGTGTTATTCTTCGAGTCCAACGTCGTTACATATTTCGTAATGCTCAGAATTCAGCTGGAGATACACTAATCATAGATGCTATTTACATCAAGAACAAGTTTTTAAAACTATTTCTAAACATCGTCGTTTCAACACAGAAATGACCCTGGTGATAATAATTTAACTAATCATTCCCTACGTGCTGACATAAATGTTATGAGCTAAACGATTACAAACATGGTGAACGGAACTAACGACTTTTGGTTCAGATATATACCAGCTGGGTGGATTACAAATGATGACTGAATAAAACAAGAGTTGTTGTAGAAACTTTATTGTTTTCCTATTTCTAAACATCGTCGTTTCAACACAGAAAAGACCCTGGTGATAATAATTTAACTAATCATTCCCTACGTGCTGACATGTAAATTTTATGAGCTAAACGATTACAAAGATGGTGAACGGAACTAACGACTTTTGGTTCAGATATATACCAGCTGGGTGGATTACAAATGATGACTGAATAAAACAAGAGTTGTTGTAGAAACTTTATTGTTTTCCTATTTCTAAACATCGTCGTTTCAACACAGAAAAGACCCTGGTGATAATAATTTAACTAATCATTCCCTACTTGCTGACATGTAAATTTTATGAGCTAAACGATTACAAAGATGGTGAACGGAACTAACGACTTTTGGTTCAGATATATACCAGCTGGGTGGATTACAAATGATGACTGAATAAAACAAGAGTTGTTGTAGAAACTTTATTGTTTTCCTATTTCTAAACATCGTCGTTTCAACACAGAAAAGACCCTGGTGATAATAATTTAACTAATCATTCCCTACGTGCTGACATAAATTTTATGAGCTAAACGATTACAAAGATGGTGAACGGAACTAACGACTTTTGGTTCAGATATATACCAGTTTCCAATTTCACTTACAATCTCAATCTAATTTGTATTGAAACATAACATTTCTTATCTGCAACTACAATACTATAATTGTGCTTATTTCCCAATTTTTATTTTATTAATCTCAATCTTTAATATTCAAAAGAGTAACACATTCGAGGATGTTATGTTTCAAAATTAAAATATAAAATTCCATAATTTGATTAAGAATAGTTTTTTTTAATTTTATCTAGATCAGTAGTGCCTGCAATTTATCTTCTTCGACACAGACTGTTCAACCTTCCCGAAGGGGTAAGGTATCTGTTTGGATGACCGAGACGGTTCCACCCTATTTAGATCAGAACCTAGTGGAGCAAAATCCATAGGAACTGTACCCTCCTTCCCTTACTATCAACTACTCGGAAGTACTTACGAGCCCATATATTTAACGCGTCGGCACTCCACGTTTACAAGACAGTTTAGGTAGCGCTGGGAATCGAACTCGGGTCGTTCGAGTGTAATCCCCGTGGTCTAATCACTGAACTGTCCCACCAATTTTCAACACGTTTTATACCGCAGAGCCAGCCCTGTTATAGAAATAATTTGATCACAGAGCCTTTGCCACTTTTAATGTGTGGTTTATGTAGGGACCATATGCATACTGGACTAATTTTTCTGAATGTGTCCTTTAGTTCTCTATGCTTTTGCTGAGTCCTTGGGGCTCCACGGAGCACATATACATATATAGATTATCTTTGTCCCAAAAAGAGATATCGAACATATTTTGGGCGCTGTGCAGAGATTTATATCAGAAAAAAATTAATTACCGTATAACTACTAAAACATTCCCTAACTAAATTTTCCTCTGAAAATTTAAAGACTTTCTGTAAGAAATCTGCTTATAACCCTTCTCACCTTTTTCATGAAACTTTTCAGTAGTCATACGTTTTACATAAGTTTTTTTTTATTTTAATATTTGATAAATTGATTATAACCTGGTTGTATAGTTAATTGTATAGTTAATCAATTCATTGTATTCATTTGATTGTAACCGTCACTTAAAATTGCACTGGTTTTCCTATTTTCTTATTTTCAAAATTTCTAGTTTATCTCCTTATCTGTATATTTCTTGATTTTTCTCAAATATAAAGTGGATGGGGGATTAATAAAACTCTACGACTGAATACTACTCTATCTTTCGAGTATCTAAAACATTCAAAAGTCATTTATAATTGTGTTTACTTAATGTTTTGTGCACATAGATACACATAACGCGTTCTATTGAACGAGGAAAAACAACTATTTCAAAAGTTATACAAAATATTGGTGGTATCAGATAAATGGGCAAATTAAAAATCATAGGGCTCAAACATTTGCCTAATTTTCTTATGGTAAAATACTGCCCGGTATGTTCTGAGACAATATTTTATGAACAATCCCAAATTAGAAGCCATTTATTCTAATTCTTTGATAAAACTGCCCTTAAAAATTCACTGTAGATAAAACCTTTATCAGCAAAATTGTAAGTGTATCAACTGATTTATTTCTTTTAATTTTGGAAGCAAAAGAGGATAAAAAAAACAGGACAAAAATACAGGATAAAAAGACAGACAGGGCTGGCAGCTTGGGGCAAACTGGTGCTCTTCCATAATATCTTATCTGAAGATTTTGAAAATAGTTAGGAAGTTATAGTGATTACTAAATTGATTTCTAAATTTATTAAAAATTTAACAGTTATATAAATGATTAAAAAATAAAAACAAACAATTTATTAAATTAAAAGGAAAACAGAAGCAAGTACAAAATTGAGATTTTTTAAACTTGCATGGTAGCAAATCTATGGAAACTAAGACGTGCAGTAAACCATACCGTTTGAGTGGGCGTTCGAGCATTTTTGGGTGATTATACGCATTGTTGCAAAGTAAATAGGAATAGATGGTATGATCATCACATTTTAAAAATTAATGGGTATAGTTCTTTCAAAAACTTGTATGCATCACATTTAAAAAAAATCTGATGTGGGCAACACATGACTTTCCTTATATAATGTAATGAATTTACTACTTTCACAGTAAAAATAATAGGTTTTTCTTATAGTAGATACTAATATTCTATCCAAGATATTAAATTTTCGACAATCAGTCGTCATTTTCATTGATTTAGCGTCATTTTTATCCATTTGGCAAGATTTTCGTTAATTTGGCAGTGTCGCGAACGTTTTGGCATACTCGACAGAGAAGACAAGGTTTTGAAATCAAACACATTTATTAAACATGAAATAACAAGGCAGTTGATCGAAAACAGTGGAGTACAAGCATTTCTCGCAATAACTCAGAGTTACACTCGGTAGGGTGACCATTAAGAACACCCCTGGAGGAAGAGGAACCAAGAGAATACACATATTTTCTGATACATAAAATAAACACAATATTCCTCATATTATACTTGACATTTATATATCACATTTGTATACTTTGAACATATACGACATTTTCATATAACATCATCAATGACTTGATACTCACGAGGATTTGACAATTAACACTCTATTCGTTAGGTGGAAGACTAAATATATATAAAACTTTACCTCGTCTCTTTTAAATATAACATTTACAATTCTGTACCATGGGAAAGGATATCAGGATGGACTCTCGGCATAAACTCATCGAGATTCTTGCGCAGAACAAAATCCATAATGGTCGGGAAACTTGACTACACAACATCATGCTGGCGGAATTCGACATCTTGGTTGGTTACGGAGATTGGTTGATTCGTACCTTAGGACACAAGGAGGAGTCAGGCAAATACAAATCGCTGTAAAATGAGCTTTCCCTCTAGCCCTATTAGCGATTCAAGCCGACCAGTGAAAGAACCATTTTCTCTTTTCACAAGACTCATTATTCCATTACTACCAGGCTGATTCATTTAAAAACACGAGTGACTCATCTCTGAACCGAGCCAACCGACTCTACGCACAACTTGTCGAACTATGTTACATATTTTAATCACATCCTTCCACTTTCAAAATTAATCCACCTTTTCTTAAAATTCGCGATCATACGCGAATCAAACACACACGTCTACATTTTCCCACGACTCCTTCCACTCTGCTTCCAAAATCCTTTTTCAAACGCGCGCGTGCGCAAAACCTGCAAGTTCCCAACTAGCGACTGAGAAGCGAAAATACAAGACTATTACTATTTTTCTGGAACATAAACACTTTTGCGATTTTAGAGTTCACTTCCCTTAAAAGTCAATGTAATTGAAAACATGTAGAAAAGACATTTACATTTCGAAATTGACACTTTCAATCACACAGAAATAAAACAATACTTTAATATACAATTTTAACACAGAGGTGTGAAAGCCTTATCACACTCCTTCGGGGCCCGGGAGAAAAATTTCCTGCAAAGCGGGGAATTTTTCCGCACAATACTAGGAAAATACCTGCATTAAGTTCCCAATGACATATGTTCCATTGAGAGGAATTTAGTGTAAATTTTGAGCGATGTACATGTACATCAAAGAAAAAAACAAAAACAAACAAGATCATGACCAGCATAATAACCAAAATCCAAGAGTGGCCTAAAGTTTGACTCGTGAGTCAAAAAAAAATAAGTCTCAATACAAGCATAGACCTTTACAAGACAACACCAAATTAACAAGACACAAATGATGAAATTGCCCCTTTTAAAATTTAAACACTAATACATTTTCTGGTGAGTACCACAGAGACATGAAAATTTAATTTACTCAACTCACAAAAAGTTTAACTAAACAAAAAGTTTTCTTTCTTCAAAATTTTTACAATTAAAATTCTATAAATTTACTTTTCACAGAAATCAATTTATTAACTATTATCCATCCTTGCCAACAAATTACTTTAAAAGACATTTAAAAAAAATTACTAATTTAGAAAATGAGACAAATTTTCAAACCAAGAATGTTGATCAGGCACCCAGGCAAGAAACAAGTCCATTAGAAAGTTGCAAACCTAGAGGTGGCGGTACCCCCAACCAATAAGTCAACAAACACCAAATGGCAAAAAAACAATTTCTAAAATTTACTAGACCTTTAAATTAAAAAAAAATCATTCACACATTCATAAAATAAAACAGAGATAAAAATTATCAGTTATCCTTAAAAATCCTTACCAAAACTCTAATCCATCAAGTACTTAATTATCTTAAAATTACTTTAAAACATTACTGCTTATCATTAAAGTAAAGCAAAAAAAAATTATTATTTAAGTATTTAGAATTTTAAAACACTACTTCAACCTGATTAACATGGCACTCACATTCAGAAAGCTGCACTGGCACAGAACTTGCAGTACAGAACATTCAGCTGACTGACACATAAAGCAAATTACACAGAAGTTCAGAAATATTGGATCCATTTTAACATAGCATACAGTTTTGCAAAACATTTTGTGAAACAATTGAAAATATAATATTATGAAACATAATTGTCCATCTCACAACAATATCAGTCTTTTTTTTGAAAATGTGAGAATTTCATAATTTAAACATTTTACTTTACTTTTGAGCCAATTGCTCTCTTGACATATTGCCTTAATTGACAAGTAACTTTAATGAATAAATTGGCCTCTTGGGCGCAAGTCATACTTGTGTGAATTAGGAACGTTTTGAGTTTTAACCCTATTTTGATGGTTTAGAAAATATCTACTTTTAAATTGTCTTGTTTCTTGAGTTGAAGAATTATCAATGTTATCATTATATGTGCTAGAAATCAATTCACTACGTCTAGGAGGTAAAGGAGTTAATCTATTAACGTGGACCAATTGCTGATTACATGGATTGTTTTTGTGTTGAATGACAAAGTTAACTTCAGTTGTTTGCTTGATAACTTCAAAAGGACCATGATTTAAAGAACTGAGTTTTTTTGATTGGCCTGGCCGAATATGAGGTGTGTAAAGATAGACCAAGTCACCAACTTTAATCTTAGGCATTTTAGCAGATTTATGTTGTTGAAGTTGTTGTGATTCCTGAGCTTCCTCAAGGTTTTTCCTAACAGTTACAAAGGTCTTTTTTAAGCGAACCTGTAAGTCATCTGAATAATCATGAGTAGATTTGTAAACTGGATATTTTACACCTGTTAAAAGAGCATCAGGTAGCACAGGGTCTCGACCAAAGACAAGATGTGCTGGGGACTCGCCTGTTGAGGCATGGACTGACGTTCTATGAGCCATTAAAGCAAATTGAATCATTCGATCCCAATCGTCCTTATCAGAATAGACCAGATTCTTTAAGGATCTAACTAACGTACCGTTCAGTCTTTCGACTAGCCCGTCTGACTGGGGATGGTACGCTGAAGTATTATGTTTTTTTATGCCTAATTTCTTGTATAGATTGTTGGCAGCTTCAGAAATGAAGTTACTACCTTGATCCGTAATTAAGTGAGCAGGAATTCCATGAATACTTATAAATCTCTCTAAACAAGCGAGAATATCCTCAGTTTTAACTGTAGCAAGTGGATAAGCCTCTGGCCATCTAGTGAAGTAATCTGTAATGACAAGAATGTACTTCATCCCAGAATTCGAGATAGGTAGTGGGCCGACTACATCCATAGCCACACGTTCAAAAGGATAAGTTGTAATAGGAAATTTCTGTATTGGAGCCTTGTTGTTACGAAAACCTCTGTTTTTTACACAAGTTGTGCACGACTTCACATAATTTTCAGTCTGAGCATGCATGTCTGGCCAATAATAGTTAACTGAAATTTTTGCCAGAGTTCTTTGAAAACCACAATGTGCAGCAACAGGAGAATCATGGCAAAGCCATAGAATTTCTGAGACTAAGTCTTGAGGAATAACTACTCTCTCATTATATTGCTGTCTCTGCTTTGGATTTTTGTGTATGCAATGTAACATACCATTTTTCATGAAAAATGAAAGTTTTTGTGGGTATGGTTTTACACCTTTTTCCAGAAGATTTTTGATTTTTATACATCTAGGATCTTTCAATTGACCAATAGCTATCCTAGTTACCAGAGAAGCTTCCACAGTAGTCTGTACTTGATCTTCAGAATTTTCAACGATTGCATTTATGTTTTCACTACTATCCTTATTCTGTACCACTACTTTTCCAGAAATTTTCGTAGGGACAGATTCTACAATACTTTTAGGAACAGTTTGTTTCTGAGTGTTTTGAGATTTCTTTGAAGAAGACTCATCAATACATCTCGAAAAATAGTCAGCTACAACATTATGTTTCCCCGGTTTATGAATGATTTCATAATCAAAAGCCTGCAATGAAACGATCCAGCGAGCTATGCGCGAAGTAGGATCTCTTAATTTGAAAATGAACGATAAGGATGCTTGATCACAGTAAATTTTGAAATGTTTGCCTAAGAGATAGTGCTTAAATTGCTGGGTAGCCCAAACCACAGCCAAAGCTTCTTTCTCGACTACACTGTAATTCACTTCAGCACCTTGTAATTTTCGACTAGCAAAGGAAACTGGGTGAGATAACCCATTTTCATCCAATTGCGAAAGAACTGATCCCAAAGCGTAATTAGAGGCATCTGTATGCAAAGTAAAGGGCAAATTAAAATTTGGTAATTTTAAAATTGGTTCTTGAATAAGCTTGTTCTTAAGTATTTCAAAAGCTTCCTGAGCCTCCTGACTCCACACAAACTTTTTCTGCTTTGATTTTAAAAGATTAGTTAGTGGAAGAGTAATCTTTGCATAATCTGGTACAAATTTCCTATAAAAGCCTGTCAAACCCAAAAATTGTCTGATATTCTTGACACAGGTGGGTACTTTAAATTTTTGCACTAAATCAATGTTATGAGGGTCTGGCTGAACTTTTCCCTCAGACACTCTGAAACCTAAGTACTTTATTGTCTTTCTGAAAAAGAAGCATTTTGATGGCTTTAACCTAAGACCATGTTGAGATAATTTAATAAAAACTTCTTCTAATTTCATCATGTGTTCTTCAAAAGTTTTTGATGAGATGATAACATCATCTATGTATATTCCTGATAACCCTGCCAGTACAAGAGACATTAATCTCTGAAAAGACGCTGGTGCGTTTTTTAGACCAAAAGGGGTCCTACACCATTCGTAGTGACCGGTGGGCGTGGAAAAAGCTGTTTTGTGTGAATCCTGTGGATTCAAATGCAATTGGTAGAATCCTGAAGTTAAGTCCAAAGTTGAGAAAAATGTAGCACCTGCTAAATTATCAATCAATTCACTAATGTTAGGAATTGGAAAATTTTCTGTAATAGTAAGTTTGTTTAACTTGCGAAAATCACAACATAATCTATAAGAACCATCCGGTTTCCTTACAAACAGTACTGGCGTATTGTAAGGTGAAAAACTAGGTTTAATTATTTTAGCTTCTAATAATTCTGTGACTTGTCTATTGAGTTCCCCTTGTAAATGATGTGGAACTTTGTATGGTTTCTGATAAACAGGAACAGATGTTTCCAAATTTATCTCATGTAATATGGTTTTACAACCAGACAACTCAGCAACATTCTTTGCAAAAACTTGTCTATATTTATTCAACAAAGTTGATAATTTGTGTTTTTGATCTTTTTGGAGATGACTCAGGTCAAAATCTCCTCCCCAACTTTCAAAAGGCTCCAAAGGTTCACTGGAGTCCAACTCTCCCTCACTCACTACATTAACTTCAACCTCCTCAGACACCTGAATTTCCTGAACATGAGCCACTTTTCTACCCTTATTCAAATGATAAGGTTTTTCCTCTGGGTTAGCAACACGAACCCAAATAATTCCATCCTTAGGAACTCTATATACAGCTCTAGCAATGAAGATGTGGTCATTTTTCTCTGATTCCAGAAGCAAGGTGGAATTTTCCGGAAACCCTTCTGAAAGTTTGATTTTAATAAATGATTCAGATAAAGGAGGAATTATACATTTTTGTGAATTTTTCACAATAATTGGCTCTTTAATTTTTGTATTTAGAGTTTCTTTTACTCTACATAAGTTATTAACAGTTTTAATGTTTAAGTTCTTATGCTGTGCCACTTCTTCAGTACCACCTCTAACATGATTTTGCTTTTCCCCCATATGCAAAGTAGCATTCTGTGCATTTACTACCAAATCTCTAAAAGATTTGCTTCCATTTTCCAAATCGTTAATATGTACCTCTTCACTACCCAAATGTGGCACTACATTATTTTCCGAAAAATTTCTGCTCACATATTCTTCCCGAATGACCTGAGACTCATTCACTACCGGTGCCAGATCTGCTTTGCATTTGGCACATGCATTCGTATGGAACTCTTTCGGTTTACAGTCCTCTACCACACGAACATTTTTTCCACTACTCATCTGCGAGTCAGGCACAGCAATACGCTTTGCGACACTACTTAGGTTTGAGTCTGCAATTTCCGACTCATTTGCCGGTTCATGATTTGAAATCGAAAGTAAATTATTCGTACATTGATAACCAACAAAAGGAATGGAAGAGTTTGAAAACTTAAAACAGAAGTGATTATAATCTATAATAGCATTATGTTTATGTAAAAACTTGTTACCAAGGATTACATTATATGAAATAGGAGCTGGTGATTTTAACACAAAAAATTCGGTAGGGAATCTTTCTTTTCCCAAATTTAGCGAAATAGTGGCTAAACATTCAACTTTAGTATCTTGTGAACTAAAGCTACGCAAAATTGTTGGTTTGTATGTTAGCAACATATGTGCAATGGGTACAGTATTTAAAGCTTCCTCATACACTAAATTAATTGAACTACCCGTATCAATCAATATTGACACTTCACTGCTCACTAATTTTCCTTTTATAATAGAAGAAGATGACAAAGAATTTGTAATATTATGACAAATATTATTTTCCTCAAAATGTGATGTTTGCCTATCAAAAGTTTTTCTATTATTATAATTGTGCATGGGATATCTACTCTGATTCCCAGAAGAATGATTTTTGGAATTTTGCAAAGATTTATATGACTCCTTATTTTTATAATTTTGCGTTCCTTGCTTTTTATACTTCCACTCATTTGCAGACATTTGCCCTCTGTGTCTTTCACCCTGGTGATACCTAGTTCCAGGACTGGTATAAATTTTCCTACATTTTATACCGTACACATCTCTTTTTTGAAAAACCTTTTTCCAACACTGTTCTTGAACGTGACCTAATTTACCACATTTGTCACACTTTGGACGCGGTGAACGCTTTTCGTTAACTTTATCTGAATTAAACTTAAATTTTTCTATTTTACCCCTAAGAAATTCAATGTCCCTTTCCTGTTCTAACACTTTTCTTTTTAAATCTGACATACTTTCACTTTGATCTGGTGTGAGAACATATTTTTCTGGTGTGAGAACACCTTTTTTTGTAAGTACCGGATTAGTCAAGTAGATAGCATTATTTTCATTTAAAATAGATTCTTCAAGAATTGCAAGTTTTCTAGCCGAATAAAAATCTCTAGGGTTTTGTGACAACACCAATCTTTTTAGTTTCGGATATAAACCATTAATAAATGAAGTTTTCAAAAGTGTTTGCCTGATTTTATTCTCACTTTCGGAATCTACATCTTCCGGAACAACCTTAAATGAAGCAGCTTCGATTCTCATCGAAAACTGTTTAACCGACTCATTTGGTCTCTGTGTAAAGTTCACGAGTGAAATTATGTTTTTAGTAACATTTTCGGTCACTTCAAAATGATCTTTCAAAATGTGAATAATTTCCTGCAAATTTTTACAATTTCTGTGCTTTGGATTCTCTTCAATCAATCTATTTGCTTCCCCCTCTAAATTCAATCTCAAACAAACTAATTTGTCACACTCACTCCAGTTTGCATGAGTGGCTACTAAATTTAACTTTTCCAAAAACTGTGACAACGAAAGCTCTGAATTTCCCGAGAATTTTGGAATATGATGTGCGAACTTAGGTGTGAAAATATGGAATGATTTTAACATGTTATCATTTACCGATGAAGCACTGTTTTGATTTGGCAAAGTGCCAGAAGAAGAATTCAAACATACCGGCGATTTATCTGATATATTTTCCTCATTAGATTTAGCTTTGTGGCTAACATTTTTAACTTTACTTCTAGAATTAACAGTATCCGACTCAGTAGCAATATCAAGCGACAAATTCAAGGAGGAATTTAATTTTTTACTTGAATTTTTACTCATCTTACCGACATTTACTTTTTTGTTTCTAGTAATTGGAGCCATTTTGCATAACAATCAAATATACTCGTATAGTTTAACACAATATGCAATTGCAATGTTCTTAAACAGTATTTACAATAAAACCAGTTTTTATCAAATCAAATGACATAAATATGCAAACAAATCAATTTTTTTTTATCAAATGGCACATATCAAATTCCAAGAACACTCGTTTTTGAGAATACCGAAAACAGAACATGGAACTCTGTTTACTTAAGAAAACACTCATTTTAGCACAACGGTAATTTTTAACCTTCAAAATTTCAATTCTTAAGAAAATTTTTAAAAATTTTAATTCTCTCAGCTCTTCCCCACTCACCGAGAAAAGTAACGGCACCAATTCTGTCGCGAACGTTTTGGCATACTCGACAGAGAAGACAAGGTTTTGAAATCAAACACATTTATTAAACATGAAATAACAAGGCAGTTGATCGAAAACAGTGGAGTACAAGCATTTCTCGCAATAACTCAGAGTTACACTCGGTAGGGTGACCATTAAGAACACCCCTGGAGGAAGAGGAACCAAGAGAATACACATATTTTCTGATACATAAAATAAACACAATATTCCTCATATTATACTTGACATTTATATATCACATTTGTATACTTTGAACATATACGACATTTTCATATAACATCATCAATGACTTGATACTCACGAGGATTTGACAATTAACACTCTATTCGTTAGGTGGAAGACTAAATATATATAAAACTTTACCTCGTCTCTTTTAAATATAACATTTACAATTCTGTACCATGGGAAAGGATATCAGGATGGACTCTCGGCATAAACTCATCGAGATTCTTGCGCAGAACAAAATCCATAATGGTCGGGAAACTTGACTACACAACATCATGCTGGCGGAATTCGACATCTTGGTTGGTTACGGAGATTGGTTGATTCGTACCTTAGGACACAAGGAGGAGTCAGGCAAATACAAATCGCTGTAAAATGAGATTTCCCTCTAGCCCTATTAGCGATTCAAGCCGACCAGTGAAAGAACCATTTTCTCTTTTCACAAGACTCATTATTCCATTACTACCAGGCTGATTCATTTAAAAACACGAGTGACTCATCTCTGAACCGAGCCAACCGACTCTACGCACAACTTGTCGAACTATGTTACATATTTTAATCACATCCTTCCACTTTCAAAATTAATCCACCTTTTCTTAAAATTCGCGATCATACGCGAATCAAACACACACGTCTACATTTTCCCACGACTCCTTCCACTCTGCTTCCAAAATCCTTTTTCAAACGCGCGCGTGCGCAAAACCTGCAAGTTCCCAACTAGCGACTGAGAAGCGAAAATACAAGACTATTACTATTTTTCTGGAACATAAACACTTTTGCGATTTTAGAGTTCACTTCCCTTAAAAGTCAATGTAATTGAAAACATGTAGAAAAGACATTTACATTTCGAAATTGACACTTTCAATCACACAGAAATAAAACAATACTTTAATATACAATTTTAACACAGAGGTGTGAAAGCCTTATCACAGCAGCATTTCAAAAGGTCGCCAAGTTGGCGACATTCCGCCAAATTTGTCGCCAAAATCTCGCCAAGCGTTATGGATGAAGAAATAAGTTGTTCTTACAGCAGATAAATGACTATTGGCGTTCAAATACAATAGTATTACTCAAAGTATCTTCTTTCATGAATGGAACGAGCTAGATCCACGGGAATGATGTCATCCAATTTATCCCATGGTATTACATATGAAAAGTGAACATGTTTCTCAATAGGAAATATTTTTTTTTCATTTTATATGACTTTTTGATACTTTTTTTGAAAAATGTGCAATATCTCGAGAACATTTCACGTTAGCGTTCTAAAATTTATGTCCATCGTTTTCTAATGAAACATTACACAAGAAATGTTTATTTGCGTAACTTTATTAGTGGTTTTGATTTTTTGACGATTTTTTCAAAATTTTATTCGAAACTTTAGGGGGATTCTGAACATTCGATTACGTTTAAAAACAATAGGCTTCCAGTGTTTGCGGATTGTGATTTTTGTACCGAATTTGATTCGAATCGGTCCATTCGTTCGTCAATTATCGTCTCCACAGGCTCACTGACACACACACACACACACTGTTTGATCAAAAATGTTTGATTCGTGATCATGGATGCTTGAAACGTGCTCTCCCGTCGAAATCTCGAATTCGAATTTCCGACCCCGTCACAATACTTACCTTATACATTATGTATATAAGGAAAGTAACTAGTGTGCACCATCTTAAAAAATTTCCTCCCTTGATAACACTCTGCGCTACCTAACTAAACAACGTAACTAAACTAAAAAACAACCTAACTAAAAAATTAGACATCCATAAATAAACCAAATACAATAATATTTCCATGTTTTCCAGTTAGTTATACGTTTAAATGGCTTCTGTTAATATACACGTGTAAGAAAACACAAAATTGTGACTGAATGATGTAATTACAAAATTTCTCGTGTTTTTTTCTCTCTCATATTGGATGGCATTTAGATCAGTTTTTTTGTGACCCTATTATTTCAAAATTGCGAAACTTTATTGATTTTGGCGAAATTTTGTTCAACCCTAATCACTTGTAATGATATTAAGAAGTTCTGTATGGAATGACTTCTAATTATATTAACATTTTTCCAAGAGGGTGCTCTGGCACTCCTCTGACCCCCCTAAATACGCCCATGTACATACGGTGTCCCACAGAAAGTGAACAGTGGAAGATATCTGAACCGTCGGTTGTAGAACCATAGTTATAATTGCGAAAATGCTTTAAATAAGGTAGGAAGTTATGAATATAAATGATATACCATGTATTTATAAAAAGTTAAGAAAATGAACTTTTAATAAATGCTTTAAATATTTCATTCAGTCAAATTAAAAAAGAATTTGATTCTTGAAAGTTTGAATTTAAGACGAAATAAATTGTCAAACTTCCTAACCTACACCACTTTCTCGTGACTTTTTAATGTTTTTTTAATCATTAAAATTCACTTATTGTGAGACGCCTTGTATAAAACTGCGCTGCTTGTGAGATTATAACATTTTTTATTATAACATTATGACATTTTTGTCTAACTAATTATTTTAAAATATGTTTCTTTATATGCTTTAACGACTCATATAGGTCCCAAAATCAATTGGTTTACTATTAAAGTTATCATAGACCGCGTAAGCTAAAGCCTTATTCACTAGAAAATAATTTTGATTCATTCGTTCATTTGTTCACATTCTTTCATGGTTTTAACATTTTATTAATAGAATCCTTTCGCTAAACGGCCACATTCATCCTTGGCTCTTTCTTTTCTTTTATTCTAGTTTACTTTAATTAAAATCTTCTCTCCTGGGTTATGCGAACTTCACTTTGTCGACACCGGTTCTGTTTTGTGGAGTGTGCCTTTGGTGTCCTTTTGTCCTGATGAAGGTTAGAGCCTTCGAAACCGGTTGGTATCTTTAATTTGCTGTATTTTGGTTTTGTTGATTTACCATAGTTGACTTTTGAACAGCATCAAAGAATTGGATAGTTGGTATTCTTCTATAGAAAACAATAGTCGTATTTTTTCTTTCTGAACCAAGCAATAGTCGTTTCCTTCTTTAGCAAAAATAGTTGCATTTTTATTTATATAGGAAATAGTAGTCCCATTTCTGTTTCTCTAGCAAACAATAGTCACATTTTTTATATATTGGGAACAGTTGGGTTTTCTATGTAAATATTATAATCTGAAGTTTTTCCAAGTTTCGGTACTTTGGAAACCGCTGTTTTATTTTATCTGAAATGGCTTACAAAGTTTTATAGAGGTAGAATAAATATATATATATGTCAGAAAGAATTGAAAAATATCGTCAAATATCAATATAAGTTCTGAAAAGTTCTTATCTATTCAGAACTTACACTCGCATTTTAAAGGGGATAAGCAAACTACGCAGCATGATTTCTTTAAATGTTCTTTCTCTGGATCTTTTAAAGTATTCCATCATTATACGCAAAAATGTACAACCATTAAACATATTTTGAAATATCGATGAATATGATTTAACATTGTTCTGTGAAAGGATCTGTTTAAAGAAGAATTTTATATTTAACTAGTAGAGGTGAATGGGGCAGAAACCACCCCATGGGACACATTCTACCTTTAGAACATTAAATTCTAAATTTTTGTTCGAGATTAAAATTATTTTCAATATACTATGTCTATGGCGGCCATCCTGTGCATTTGCTACTGTGTTTTGAAGGCTGTGTTTTGAAGGCTGAGGATAATAGGTTGTAATTTATCAATTTTTTTAAATTTTTATAAAGATCGAAAAACTTTTATGTAAATTTTGCATACTGGTAACATGGTATTAGAATTTAATTTATGAAAATAATGGTGCATATCACAAAAAAACAGACATTTTTATTGTAAAAGTAGATATAAAATGGTCATTGCAGAGTTAAACCTAAAATCTTTGGATTGTTAGATAACTTGATGGAATTGTTTTCGAAGTGACTGCTGCATGCAATGGTTTTAGCCAGGGAGAAGGAAAACGTACTTCACTGACATAGAAGATTGTGTGGAGTTTATAGGATCTCAATCTAAACAGTGTACTATTTTTCAATAAAAAACTTTAGTTAATAAAATTTCAATGTATAATTAATTTAAATAAATTTACATATCACAAAGAAGCAATCATTTTTATTGTAAAAGTAGATATAAAATGGCCAATGCAGAATTAATACTAAAATTTTTGGATTGTTGCACAACTGGATGGAATTGTTTTTGAAGTGACTGCTGCATGCAAAGATTTTAACCCGAGAGGAGGGGAACATACTTCACTGACACAGAAGATTGCGTGGAGATTATACGACACCAATCTAAACAGTGTACTATTTTTCAGTGAAAAACTTTAGTTAATGAAGTTTCAGTCCATAATTTATTTAAATAAATTCACATATTTTATTATGAAAGTAGATATAAAATGGCCATTGTAGAGTTAATTCTAAAATCTCTGGATTATTGGATATCTTGATGCAATCGTTTTTGAAGTGACTGTTGTATGCAATGATTTTAACCCGTGAGGAGGAGAACGTACTTCACTGACACAGAAGATTGCGTGGAGTTTATACAACACCAACTTAAACAATGTATCGTTTTCAATGAAAAACTTCAGATAATAACGTTTCAATGTAATCCATTGAATATAGTTAGTGTATAAACGTATATACTATCAATAAGGAGGGGGTATTTTCAATTTTTGTACTAATTGCAGGGATATGTTAAAATATGCATTTTTTAATGTAGCAACTTTTGTATCAAATTGCTAAAAACAAATATTCTACGAAGTACAGCCCTGAAAATCCAACGAAAACAACAAAACGCATTTATTTCCATAGTTTAAAGTGAATCAAGTTCTTTCCCATCAATGAGTTGTTAAGAATGGGGTGTTTATCCTATAACTCAAGTCATGGAAACCATGACACCTTTTCCATTACTTGGAACAAAATAACAGAAACAGTCCATTCATGCCTCATTTGACAAAATATAACTACAAACTCAGTTACACAAAAGAAAGGAATTTTTGAAAGTTCCAGGAAAACTGCAACTACCACAGTTCGCAAACATTGTGATTCACAAGCGTGCTCTCGGGTTAATTTGTGGTAGATATTGGATTTAAGCTTTTGTTACCAATGCAGCATCTAAATTTTTCATATGTTAAAATTTTGGATATTTTCCAGACTTTTCACTGTAAGTTCAATAAGTATTCATTGTGTAGAATTATGTAATCCTAAATTCAGAGTCTTTTGTACTATTTATTTAAATTGGACATTATAATTATACTTTGTCTCAGACGAGTTGGCATTTAATAATGTTTTATACATTGAAGGCACTGTCACGATGCCACTGGGTGTGGCATCGTGGGGCATTGGAAGGGTTCTGAACAAACATATCTATTAATTATGTATAAGACATTTAAAATGTATAACACATTTATATTATGCAGAAGAGTTTAATGTATATGAGGTAAGTGTTTGGTTATTAAAAAAGGATATAAGCAGTAATTGAAAAGCATCCTAACATGTACCAATCTTCTTTATTTAAACCTCTCAAAGACATATAAATTGCCATTTAAAAGAACATATTTTCTAGGAAATTTCATTTTGCATGTTGCTTAGCATCGAAAATAGTCGTCTTAAACAAAAATTGGTTCATTTTGATTTCATATCGTAATCAATATTATAAGAGTGAAAATATTCCGCCATCTTGGTCACTGAGAGTTTGGAAGGACTTTGAAGAGAATGGAATGACTTTACCATCGTCTTGAAATTAGCCCACCGCTGTCGGAAAAAACAAAAATCCTGTTCTTTTAGGTTCTACATATCCCGTGGTCGATATCATAAGTTTAAAAAATATTCATCTTTCCGGACCATTTAGAGGGCTTGTGGACGGTCTAGAAAGACTTTCCGACATTCTATCAGATGCCAACAGGTTATAGAAATTCCGGATCTGTTAGGATTTCTTCCGTGGTAAATATTATAAGTATAGAGACTAAGTATTCTAGTTCACAAGGAGGTCCGGATTCTAAAGAGTTTGAAAATACTTTTCAAAGAACCTCTTTTTTCTCCGCTCCATGTGGAGAAATCGAAATTTCGGTTCCATCTGTGGAGCTATCCCTTGGGTAATACTATGCATGTAAAGATTCAGACATTTAGATTACCGAGAGGGGTTGCTTCTAAGGAGGTTCAATATACTTTTGAAATCTCTTTCTGTTCTCCGCCCCCGGGGGAGAGTATCGAAATTGTTGAATATGGCTGAAATCTAATAAAACCCAATGTGCTGATGGAATTTTAGTTTGGTGCATTAATAGGCAAAATAAAAGCTAAAATTAACTTTTAGAAATAAATCCATACTATGCTACGACCTATACGATCGTCAGACAAGGAAATACAAAATTTTCCAAGAGAGGCAGAAGATGATATGTCTAGTGATTAACAGTAAATTAGTTCCAACATTTGTTAAAGACGTATCATGTGATGTCCACCTGCATCTAGAAAAGGAACAAATCCAGCGCTGTGATTAATTAGGAAAAATAAAATTATCAGCGAATAAGCTTGTATAAGAAGTGTCGTTGGACTTGGTGCAAATGAACGCGGAATGCAATACATCTCTATGGAAAATGTGGAACTTTGTTTTTAAGACGCAAAACAATTGATGGGTTTCGAGGACACAGCAACACGATGCATGATTCTTCGAAATTGAACTAAAAATTCAATTTAAACCCCGATATTAAATTATTACCAAAACTCGATTTTATAAATATATTCATACTTTTTATTTTAAATGTATAAATATTATTTTTGTAGTGTTAAGTAACGGCAAGTATTGCAAAACTTTGCCATATAATAACTTAAAACACTAAAACAGCTTAAAAATATTTTATCTCTTCTATTGCTTAAATATAGTATGTAACAATGTATTTAATATTTTCAGCATTTTTAACCAGTATTAGTTACTATAATTCAATTGAAATATTGGAAGTGAAATAACAGTTTTATTTTTGTTTACTAAATATGTTTTTAAATATTTATTCATTTTGTTTGTTAAAAAAGCATAAGATACAGAGCTTTATTACTGTACATATTTATTCAACAAATATAGTTTTTGGAATATAACAATATTTTGAAATATATAACATCACGATACTATATTTTTTCATTTACGATAAAAAATACAATTTATAAAATATATATACCAAATTCATCTTAAAATTGAAACATTTAACTGCGTATTTTAAACTAAAAATATTATTGTATTTGCAAATAATTCATCAAGAAAATGAAATGTTAGTACATAGCTTTTAATTTCAAAATATATTTTCATGTGTACTTTAGAATAGATATAAATAATTTTACTTCAATTCCAGTATGGGATTTTGAAGAAAGGAAAATGACTAATATATTATGCAATTTGGCTCAAATTAATGCCATGGACAATCTGCAATAACGAATACATTATTTTAACAGTGTAAACGGTTGCTTAAAATATCAGTACGGAGGTCAATAAAAGTTTACTTCTTCAGGATAAGGAAACAGAACACCAGTACCAAAGCGTGCGAGAAGGCAAGAACGCAAAAGACACATGTTTTTATTGTAGTATGTATTGATGTTTTTTATTCTTAATGAAGGGGACAGTACTTCACTTCTGGAACCGGTTGATACTTTAATTCAGTGTTTCTCAATCTCTTCTTTTACTCTTGGCAATATTCTAAATTTTGTTTTCTTGTGTACCATCCCTGTCTTTAAAACTGTGTTTCAGTTTAGAATGTTTAGAACTCTGTTTCAGTGTGGAATTGCATATGAATGAAGTGATCTTGCTTTCTGATTGGTTGATCTGTTGGAATAGTCTAATCCAATCGCCAAAATTAAGTCCTATCGTGTGTAAGTTTTGTTAAACCGGTTGAGTACGAACCACATAGTTGTAATAAAAATACAAAAAGTAAATTGCAGTATAAAATAACAAATATAATTTAAAAATAAAAAAATTGAAAGTTTTAAATTATTTTTATATAGGTATGTGATAATAATTTAAATATTGATACTTTGATTTAGTGTTTCTCATTCTTTTTACTTTCCTTATATACATAATGTATAAGGAAAGTATTGTGACGGGGTCGAAAATTCGAATTCGAGTTTTCGACGGGAGAGCACGTTTCAAGCATCCCTGATCACGAATCAAACATTTTTGAAGTGATGTCTGTGTGTGTGTGTGAAAGTATGTGTGTGTGTATGTGTGTGTGTGTGTGTGTGTGTGTGTGTGTCAGTGGGTCTGTGGAGACGATAACTGACGAACGAATGGACCGATTCGAACCAAATTTGGTACAAAAATCACAATCTGTAAATACTGGAAGCCTATTGTTTTTATACGCAATCGAATGTTCAGAACCCCCCCTAAATTTTCGAATGAAATTTTGAAAAAATCGTCAAAAAATCAAAACCAAGAATAAAGTTACGTAAATAGACATTCCTTATGTAATTTTTCATTAGAAAACGATTGACATAAATTTTAGAACGCTAACATGAACCGTTCTCGAGATATTGCACATTTTTCAAAAAAATTATCAAAAAGTCAAATAAAATAAAAAAAAAAATATTTCCTATTGAGAAACATGTTCACTTTTCATATATAATATCATGCGATAAATTGGGTGACATCATTCTCGTGGATCTAGCTCGTTCCATTCATGAAAAAAGATACTTTGAGTAATACTTTTGCATTTGAACGCCAATTTATCTGCTGTAAGAATAACTTATTTCTTCGTTCATAACGCTTGGCGAGATTTTGGCGACGAAATTGGCGGAATGTCGCCAACTTGGCGACTTTTTGAAATGTTGCCAAATTAACGAAAATCTCGCCAAATGGATAAAAATGACGCTAAATCAATGAAAATGACGACTAATTGTGGAAAATTCAATATCTAATAAGTTATATAATATATAAATATATAATAATAGTTATATAATATATGTCGAAAATTCAATATCTAATAAGTTATATATATATATATATATATATATATATATAACTTATTTCTTTGTCCATAACGCTTGGCGAGATTTTGGCGACAAAATTGGCGGAATGTCGCCAACTTGGCGACTTTTTGAAATGTTGCCAAATTAACGAAAATCTCGCCAAATGGATAAAAATGACGATAATCAATGAAAATGACGACTAATTGTCGAAAAGTCAATATCTTGGAAAGGAAATTAGTATCTACAAGAAGAAAAACCTATTTATTTTACTGTAAAAGTAATAAATTCATTTCATTATATAAGGAAAGTCATGTGTTGCCCACATCGGATTTTTTTACCCATGGCCGTCACTTTTAAGTTTTAAAAATTTCTGCAGACCCCCTCCCATAAAAAACTCTTTCAGTTTAGAATTTGTTTAGAACTCTGTTTCAGAAAATTAAGACGCTTCCACGCGTAGAGGTAGGTATGTGCAAGTTTTGTTAAACCAGTTGGATACGAATCATATAATTATAATAAAAATATGAAGAATGTAAACTTTAGCTTAAACTATTGACTATAATCATAAAAAGTTTGACAGTACTATATTATTTTTATAGACGTATGCAGTTATATATACATATTAATAACAATCGGATTTGATAATATGAAATGCATAATATTCACCTAATTTATATCATCTGTGACGTGTCAAATGTAGGATTACGTTGCTTTATGTAATTTTCACAGCGAAAGTATTTTAAAGTTACTTTCTTTTCAATATTTCTAAAGGATACTATAGGAGTGAATTTTGACCCCACTCAAAATTTTCCATACCTCATCTCTAATATTATGTATTCTAAAATGTGCCTTTGGGAAACAATGCTTTAAGATCTTTTTTATGCTGGTAAACTGACAAAGTACTTATTTTTTGTAGAATTCTGTATTACGTTTCATTCAAGCTCCGATATTTTTAAAAACATTTATTTTTAATATTTTTCCTTTACTGTTTTATTCATAATTTTGATTACAATAAAATTGATACGATATTCTTGAATGCAAAATCTTCTAAATTGGACTAAGGTGAAAGTTTCCGGAATATGTGCACGGAAATATGGAAAATAGATAAATGCATTTATGATATTAATTATATTTCATAAAATTCTTCGTCCAAAATAAAAAAAAATCTGATGTGGGCAACACATGACTTTCCTTATATAATGTAATGAATTTACTACTTTTACAGTAAAAAAATAGGTTTTTCTTAGTATAGTAGATACTAATATTCTTTCCAAGATATTGAATTTTCGACAATTAGTCGCCATTTTCATTAATTTAGCATCATTTTTATCCATTTGGCGAGATTTTCATTAATTTGGCAACATTTCAAAAAGTCGCCAAGTTGGCGACATTCCGCCAAATTCGTCGCCAAAATCTCGCAAAGCGTTATGCACTAAGAAAAAAGTTATTCTTACAGCAGATAAATGACTATTGGCGTTTAAATTCAAAAGTATTATTCAAAGTATATTTTTTCATGAATGGAGCGAGCTAGATCCACGAGAATGATGTCACTCAATTTATCGCATGGTATTACATATGAAAAGTGAACATGTTTCTCAATAGGAATTTTTTTTTATGTGACTTTTTCATAATTTCTTTGAAAAATGTACAATATCTCGAGAACGGTTCATGTTAGCGTTCTAAAATTTATGCCAATCGTTTTCTAATGAAAAATTACATAAGAAATGTCTATTTGCGTAACTTTATTAGCGGTTTTCATTTTTTGACGATTTTTTCAAAATTTTATTCGAAAATTTAGGGGGGTTCTGAACATTCGATTACATATAAAAACAATAGGCTTCCAGTGTTTACGGATTGTGATTTTTGTACCAAATTTGGTTTGAATCGGTCCATTCGTTCGTCAGTTATCGTCTCCACAGACTCACTGACACACACACACACACACACACATACTTTCACACACACACACACACACACACACATACACACACACAGACATCACTTCAAAATGTTTGATTCGTGATCAGGGATGCTTGAAACGTGCTCTCCCGTCGAAAACTCGAATTCGAATTTTCGACCCCGTCACAATACTTTCCTTATACATTATGTATATAAGGAAAGTAATATATATATAATTCTATTCTGTAGAATAAAATATAAACATCTCATTAAAGCAAATGGAATATTCCAATATCGAATTTTCTCTTTTTCATGGATAATATCTATTATATATTTCATATGTAATTTATATTTTCTCTTTAGAGTTTAATTAAATAGTTTATATATGTCTTCATGCGCTTCATTTCTGCTATTTTTTAATATTTATTAATATACATTAATTTGTCCTTTTTTTATAATATTTAATATACATGTATATCGTAGTAATATAATTTTAAGTTACTGAAATCCTTTATTTGAATCAGTTTTGGAGAGCATGTGCTATTAAAATAATAGTGTCTTATGAATAAAATTTTACATATCTAACAAACATGAAGCATTGCATTCATGCCAACGTTTTAAATGATTTTGATTAAGAAAAAATAACATTTCTGCATTTTATTCCTCTGTTATAATCTGAACGCGAATTAATGCAACACGTGAGACACCGAGACTACTCAACCGATTAAAACCAATTTTTTTTTATAAAGGTATAGAAATTACAGTTTGTATAAAGGTAAGGAAAACTTCATTAGTTAAGCCACATTCCAGTTAAGTTATATTTTGTTTCGGGTCATGAATACCATTTAGGGGGTGTTTTGGATTTTTTCGGATCTAGATGTCTATTGTTAGCCCTAACTGTTAAAATACTTACTGCTAAAACAGCTACTGTTAAAACAATTGACCACTGGCTGCGGATACGGCAACTAGTTGTCAAAATCAGTTATTAAACTGATTGTTTGATTAAGCTTTTGCATTGTCATTAAGCTCTGATTTGCAAACATTTATAAATCTACAGGAATAACTTATGACGGATATATAGTAGGTAAACATACGCAAAACATTTCTCCGAAATATACTCGTAAATTTATTTCCACGAAGTATAGGTGATAACTTTTTTTCTCTTCTAGATCTTTCTTGAAAACAAATATTATAACACACGATTCTGAATCGCAAATGAAAATTCAAAACCGAGTATTTTTTCGGTAAAACATTAGCTGGCGTGATTATATTGCTGATTCTGGAGAAAATTTGGAGACAAAAAATATGTTTGTACAAAAACGGGCTTGGTCGGCAATAAACGATTTTCAATTCTTCTCTAAAAGTATAATTCAACACTTATATATTAGGGTAACATTTTAAAATTATCTGATGATTACAAATGTAGTACGTTTTTAATATTTTTGATAGACTTTTAAATGTCATTCCTGTAAATTTCTTAAAATTAATTTTTTCAGTTTTCTTTGACTGTGTTAAAAATGCTAAAACTTGTTAAAAATGTTTCAACAAATGTTTTTCAAATGACTTTATCATTGTTTTGTGCATTCAATGTGATGTACGTGATACAATAATTAATTGTATTATGAAAATCCCTATCTAATTATAAGGGATGTATTTTGCAATGTTATTAAAAGAGAAAAAAAATCTTTAAAATAAAAATGCAATAGAAATCTGTTTTATTTAGATAATATATAAAATTGTGTGTTTTATTTTTTCTCCAATACTAATTATTTAATTGCAAAAGCAATGCTGAAAGTTATAAAGTACATCCTTAAGCCCAATAAAAATTGTTTCAGAATATTAAAAATTGAATGATAAAAAATATTTTTAAAATTGCACTTTTATTTAAAAATTTTGAATTTCCTCCCGTAACATTTTCTGTCTAGTTAAATTTATTTTGTTTAATTATTTTGTTTATTATCTTTAATAATATGTTGAAGAGATAAAGGATGATACTATAATAAAAGAGTACTATAATAATAAAAAAAACACCATTCAAAGATACGGATTTCGTTTTTATGTGGGAAGGGTATTCGCAGAACTGAAAAGTCAAATAATTTCAACTAGAAGCCTATAAACATTTGAAAATCAAATTTGTACCTGTGAAGTATGATTTTTGCCAAACTATTCAAAATTGCGAATAGTTAGACTAAATAGGAATAGTCCGGCTAATAGACAACATCATCTTTCTGGTTCCTCCTCTATTATTATACGATCCATTGTTGATGAAAATTTACGGTAAAATTAGCATATTGTTATGGTTAAATTCAAATTTCTTTTGA
This sequence comes from Amaurobius ferox, assembly GCA_951213105.1. Lineage (NCBI taxonomy): Eukaryota > Metazoa > Arthropoda > Arachnida > Araneae > Amaurobiidae > Amaurobius > Amaurobius ferox. Next base: position 35,869,254 of record OX578145.1, read on the forward strand.
TAAAACACGAGCCTAAGCATACATCCATTCTGAATGTAAAAGTTTTTATACAATAATATTATTCTGCAAGTTCCTTTCATCTTCCGATATAATAGTCTACATTATGACAGCAGAATTTCTCTCCGGGCTTTTCAACGTGCAGGTTATATTTGAAGAACTATTTATTTACCATAAGTTTCGTAGTTTGATGTTTTAGACTTTTTCTGAACAAATATGGCCGGATAACCATCTTCACAGAAAATTTCGAAATTGTAGTCCCTTATTGTCATTTTCCGTCTCGCTAACTTATTTTATCTATACAAGAGTTTTTATAGACTTTGAAATATAGCATATTTATAAAATTTTAAGGAGGCAACGCATAAATTTTCCTATAAAATGCAGCTAAAAATATACTAGACTTTGCCCGGGATTTAAAGTAAGGATTAATTGATTTCATTCATTCGATTTTTTAAAAAAAGCGTAGTCGTCCGCTGCGTGGGCACACACACTGCTGCACTCCGTCTTCTTTTTCTCCGACCCAGATCGTCCGACCTACCAGAAAGGTATAATATATCTGTTTGGACGGCCGGGAAGTGCCACCCAATTTAGACCGGAACACAATTTGGGAGGCATTCACAGGGACCGTACCTTCCTTTCCCTACCACCAACCACTCGGAAGGACTTACGGACACACATATTTAACGTGATCGTACTCCGTGTGGACACGGCGGCAATTTTAGCAGTGGTGGGAATCGAACCTGGGCCGTCTGAGTGTAATTCCCGCTCGCTAACCACTGGGCTGTTGCTCACCGCTGTGCCCCGTCTGTTAATCTGGCTTATTACGCTCTAAATAAGTCCTTAAGCACGTCTTAGACCATTAAGCGGTTGCCTAATACGCCTTGGGCCCTGCGCTGGGCACATCGACTATTACGCTTTTATTCGCATCGTATGCCCTAAATACGCCTTTTGAGCTCTGCGTGGGTATAAAACGTCTTAAATAAGATCTTTTGATACGCGTAAATAAACGTACGGGGGACATTCAAATGGGTGTTGTTAAATCTTTTAAAATCCACAATACGTTTACTTTTATTATCTAATGTGTATTTGTCTTTTATTATTCAGTTTGTTTCCTATCGTGTTCTAAGAATGCTAGCCTCAGAAGAATTTCTTTCGAGGCTGTGTCTGATAGTGCGAGTGACGTCATCTGACGTTTTCTACCGAATGTAAAAAAGAAAGTCATTACATCACATATTCCGGTTATTGGTGTTTATGCATCTACGCAAAGGGGAGATTTTTCGACCTGACTATTTGCAAAATGCGGCAGTTTGTTAAAAATTAACTATCTATAATTTATAAAATTTATAATTAATGAAATGATGGCTTTGGGAATTTTTATTTTAGAGCAGTATGTAAGGGATCTACTGTTAAATTAAAGTGTCTGTCAGATTTTCGGATTGAATTGACGAAAAAATTGAAATGAGCACTTTGGGCAACTTACTAGCCTAAACAGAATGAATTATTCATACTCACATTCAAAATCGCAATTGCCATTTATTTGATATCCCGTGAAATGAATTAATATCGGCGAATTCTTTGACGTAAAAAATCAGTTATAAAAATTATTTCCTTTTGTGAATGAACGATCTTGGTACACGAAAATGATGTTAACAGATTTTTACTTTCCTTATATACATAATGTATAAGGAAAGTATTATGACGGGGTCGAAAATTCGAATTCGAGTTTTCGACGGGAGAGCACGTTTCAAGCATCCCTGATCACGAATCAAACATTTTTGAAGTGATGTCTGTGTGTGTGTATGTGTGTGTGTGTGTGTGTGTGAAAGTATGTGTGTGTGTGTGTGTGTGTGTGTGTGTGTGAAAGTATGTGCGTGTGTGTGTGTCAGTGAGACTGTGGAGACGATAACTGACGAACGAATGGACCGATTCGAACCAAATTTGGTACAAAAATCACAATCCGTAAACACTGGAAGCCTGTTGCTTTTATATGCAATCGAATGTTAAGAACCCCCCTAAATTTTCGAATGAAATTTTGAAAAAATCGTCAAAAAATCAAAACCACTAATAAAGTTACGCAAATAGACATTTCTTATGTAATTTATCATTAGAAAACGATTGACATAAATTTTAGAACGCTAACATGAACCGTTCTCGAGATATTGTTCATTTTTTAAAAAAAAAATTATCAAAAAGTCATATAAAAAAAAATTCCTATTGAGAAACATGTTCACTTTTCATATGTAATACCATGCGATAAATTGGGTTACATCATTCTCGTGGAACTAGCTCATTCCATTCATGAAAAAATATACTTTTAGTAATACTTTTGTGTTTGAACGCCAATAGTCATTTATCTGCTGTAAGAATAACTTATTTCTCAGTGCATAACGCTTGGCGAGATTTTGGCGACGAATTTGGCGGAATATCGCCAACTTGGCGACTTTTTGAAATGTTGCCAAATTAACGAAAATCTCGCCAAATGGATAAAAATGACGACTAATTGTCCAAAATTTAATATCTTGGAAAGAATATTAGTATCTACTATAAGAAAAACCTACTTTTTGTACTGTAAAAGTAGTAAATTAATTACATTATATAAGGAAAGTCATGTGTTGCCCACATCAGATTTTTTACATAATATTGCATGTAGATAATTAACCTACAGGATGACAGTACTTGCTATTTTTTATTTTATGCAATTTTTTACTTTCCCTGCAATACATGGTAATGTATAGGGAAAGTATTGGAATCATGTCGAAAATCGCAACTCGAGTTTTCGACGGATCTACACGCTTCGAGACCTCTAGAATACGAAAAAACTATTTTTAGCGTGACGTCTGTGTGTGTGTTTGTGTGTCTGTCTGTCTGTATGTGCAGATTTTGTATCCACTCTAACTAAAAAACTAATTGACCGAATTTAATAAAATTTGGTAGGTAAGTCACTTGTGCACGAATCTGGTGCTGATTAGTTTTGGGTATGACTCGGGTTAAAAGAACCTGCCTTTTTTGCGAAATGGCCCTCTAAAGTTTGTATCCACTGTAACTGAAAATCTAATGGACCGAATTTCACAAAATTTGGTACATAAGTCGCTTGTAGGTCACCCTGGTGCTGATTAGATTTTGGTATAATTCGAAAAAAATAACCTGCCTGTTTTTGCAAAATGGCCCGCAAAAATCATCAAAATCTAAACTTAAGAACTACGTATGCTCAAATATAGCCATTAAATGCTTGTTTAATACGTAATTTTTAGCGAAAAAAAGAATAAGACCAACCCCATTACACTAGGACTAGCCGTTCTCGAGATATTTTAGTTTTTCGTATTTTTCCTACACCATTTTTGAAAATTAGTCCAGTTTTCAAATGAGAACGAAAAGTGAATTAAATTTAATTTAAATAAATAGAACGTGAATATAAGTCTGCAGGGAAAGTCATGTGCAGCCCACATCAGATTTTTGATAATGTTATTCGAAAAATGTGCAATTCGAAAAATGTACAATTCGAAAAATGTGCAAGAGGCTCACGCTAGCTTTCTAAAATGTGTGTCAATCGTTTTCTAATATAGAAATTACGTATAAAAGGATTATTTATTTAATCGTATTGAAAATTATGATTTTCAAAAGATTTTTTCAAAAAGTTGCTCAAAAATCGCGCAATATTTTGAGAACAGTTCTGGGTAGCGTTCCGAAATTTGTGTAATTCGTTTTCTAATAAAAACTTACTCTTGCAAGGGTAATCTATTTCTCATTATTGAAGGTCTTTTGAACATACGGTTTCGTTTAAAATCAATAGTGTGTCAGTATTCACTGGCTGTAATAATCGTACCGACATTATTTTTTCGAAACGTCCTATTCGTTCGTAAGATATGGTTTTCACACACTGAAGGACACAACCAAGAACACACACGTACACTGACATACATACACCCTAACTAATATACACATACATGCATCGCCTCAGAAACATTCGATTTGAGATTAGGGATGCTTGAAACGTGTTCTTTCGTCCCATCACAAAACTTTCTGTAAAAATTATACAAATGATTTTCAAACTTTTCTGAATTATTTTGAAATTTAATTTGATGGAACCCCCAAATGAGAAAAAGTCCATTGTGGTTCAAATTATGCATTCACATTTTATGCTTTTATTTAACTTTTTAAGTAAATTTATACGTCTCGTAATCCCTGGAATACCGGCGTATAACCGCAAGGTTCCGCGAGAAACACACTTTGAAAAACGTATACTGTATGTAGGAGATACATGTTGTTGTTGAGACCCAGATCGTCAGACCTACCAGAAAAGTGTAAGGTAACCGTATGGACGGCCAGGAAGTGCCACTTAATTTAGACCGGAACCCAGTGGGGGAGGCATCCACAGGGACCGTACCCTCCTTCCCCTACCACCAACCTCTCGGAAGGACTTACGGACCCACATGTTTAACGTGATCGTACTCCGCATGAACGCGGCGGCAGTTGTGGCACTGTGCAAATCCAGCGCGCAAACCATCGGACTACAGCACCCGAAATGTGCCAACAGCACGTGTTCCTAGGTGGTTACCCACCCAAGTACTAACTGCGCCCGATGCTGCTTGACTTCGGTGATCTAACGAGAACCGGTGTTTTTAGCACGGTAGGGCCGTTGGCTAGGAGATACATGTGAACATGTAGATGATACTGCATTATATGATACCATGTGTACATGATACTATGCGTACATGTAGAAGAAGTAAGGAGCCATTTTTAATCTAAATGTTTTGATTTCATTCTGTGTTGAGACACAACGTTGGATATATGATAAAAAAACTTTTTAAATAAAAAACTTCCAATTTCAGCTTCTCTGCAGTGATTTCGTGTTTCTTTATCATTCATTATAATAAATTAGTTCTCTGTTGACTTCAATTTAAAATAAACATGTCTTTATGGTAAATATTTTTAGTCGTTTCCTATTCTCCAATTATTCAGGATCATATTTTACCCTGTTATTAGTTTAAGAGGGAATTGGCACCATTTGGTATGGTTATAGATTTTGCATATTTCTCTACTTCACTGCGGGTACTTGTTATATTTCACAGCATTCACATTATTCCTTTCTGCCCATCATCTACATATCCAATTTCAAACCAAAGGAGTTGTCGACATATAAAACAAAAACAAAAGAATTTAATATTTCCATAGCAATATAACAATCGCTTATAATAACAGTGAAGCTGAATACTGGCTACTTATTTATTAGTTGTATTATAACGTTATCGGGACGACCTGTCATAGGAATGTAATAGTTTTTAAAATAACTCGTGAACCGGAGCAGCTAGAAAATCTAAATTTGGCATGTTGCTCTCTTTCATACATTTCAATATAGCTTTCAAAATTTTAATTTACATACAAATAATAAAAGGTTGTATTTTAAGAAGTACCTTTTGGGATTTCACTTCTTCTACTAAAGAAGAAAAATATTTCCTTTTTGGTTTCCTCCTGAAAGTTTATATTTGTGACAATACATTCAACCAGAAAGATGATTCTTAAGATCTTTCACGATGCATACCATCGTCTTATACTGTTATTGCGAGAACCTAAAAGCATTGAGCTTATACTCGTCTTTATATTTCTCTCTCTATCACTTTAAGAGCAATATTTTTCACATAATTCCGTCTAATCTCCTTAGATATCACGAAATACATAGCGCTTAAATAGGCTTCAGCCGTCTGGAAAGAGCTTCATAAAGTAGTCTTAGTGGTAAGAGAAAAAACTAATATAAGGAGTGCTTCATCCTTGCTATCAAAGGATAATATCATGGATAAAAAGAATGAATTTGCTATATAAGTGTGTGTTCTAATATATATAATACAATATAATATACCCGTTACCAAAATATGATATATTTATACAATATTCACGTAAATACATCTTGCCTAATATGTGTTTATATGTCTGTCCGTCTGTTTTACTACGGCATAACGGAGAATGTAACAATCCACAGCTACAAAATTCGGTTCAGCCGAGGTATTGAGACCGCTTGGAGCGAGTTTACAAATTGTAATTATATTTTTATTTATTTTATGTTGAAACTTTATTCTGGACGATTTTCACACAAATTGGTTTATTAGCTATCAAAAATGTTATCGCAAAATTTCAAAGTAAATATTATTCGGAAAAAATAAGGACGTTCTTTCGGACAAATTTTGAACCGAATCCGTAAGATAACTTTTCTATATATATATTATTTTTGAAAATACCGCATTGATGTCACGGTCCAGAGTAGTAAACTTTGAGAGGAGTTGCCAAAATACAGAATGTTTTCGAATTATTACAGTTGCAATATCGAATTATTACAGTTAAGGTAATACCCAGGCGCAAACAACTTCAAAGTTTTTAAATTATGATCTGCGCACAAAATACAATGACGTCTAAGGAAACTTAGTGTAGTAGGTAGAGCAAAATTCTAGTCGCAGTTAGTAAGATATTTCCCTCTTGAGAGTCCGAGAAAAAATGCGTGTTTTCTTAATTCCCATGTCGTCATATGAGTAAAGAAAAATAATAATGTCATTCATGCCCAGCATAAGCATGCCTTGGGTAGCAGTGCTTACGCATACAAGTGAAGTTTATTTGCAAAGTTGTTTGTTTGCATTTAAGTCAGTGACTGGTTCATCAATGCTATTGGAGGTCCTAAATGAGATTGAAAACCATTTCGTGTCAAAATGTAATGTCACGTATGAGCGCCAGAAATTATTCTTGCTTAGACAAGGGGGCGGACAGCCTATTGCTGAATTTGTAGCAGATCTACGAAAACAATTGAAAATGTGTGATTACGTCGATCAGGCCCAGTCAGTGCCAGTGGATTACACAGTGGATTACGTGTGCTATACACCTCGAACCATAGTGGATTAGTGCGACGTGTTGTTGGAAATAATTTAAGTAAAATACTGTTTCGTATTGTGGATCCGGATTTACAGAAAGCAGTGATTACGTGTAGAGCTGCTGAATCATTAAGATTGCAGGACAGTGTATGCGATGGAGAAAATAGATGGGTGAAATTGAACTTTAGGCAACGCGATGATTCAAATCGTCAGTGGAACCAAACAAACCAAGTGAAGGAGAAGTCAACACGAAAGAAAAACACGTGGAAGTTCAGTGTAACTGTCGTAAATGTCGAAGAAAGCATGTCGCATGTCCAGTGTTCCATAAAGTATGTTGTAGTTGTGAAAAACACAGTCATTTTACTGTAGTGCGCATATTCCGGAAGGTAAAGGAGTTGTGTGTGAGAATGGAAGAAGTGAGAGTTCAAAATGCATTCGATGAAGCGGTAAGTGCAGATTTCCTGCCTTTTAATATTTGGTAAACTGTTTTAAATATTGTTTGGGAGAAAATTCATTTTAAGATAGATTCAGGTACTTAAGAAAATGTCATATGTTGCAATGTTATTAAAAGTTTTCAAAATGGGGTCAAGATTCGCCCAACTTCAGTTAAAGTTGCTACACATACTAACGGAGCTGTAGACCTGATAGGTTGTTGTACAGCAGAGAAAATGAAAAAAGATAAATGAATAAAAACGAAACACCCGACAGCAATTGCACAATTTACATTGCAGAACAAAACGAAACATATCATTCGATAGGAATTATTATCTTCTATAAATATCGATATATAAAATTTACTTAAAGAGCCGTCTTCATAATTATTTTGGCAGTAACTCCAAGATATTTAAGGGCAACCCCATTGACCATTACATATTCAGATTCTGGGGAAAATATCATGCGGATAAAAAAATACCATTTTAAAAGAGTTTTCATCTATTTTCGAGTGTTCGAAATTTACTGATTCTAATGTTAAATTGGTTTCCAAGTTTTGGGATATATTTTCACAATAGATGAATTTTCCAAGACAATTGTTTCCGCATACTTTTCTACTAAAAATCCTAAACAAAAATTCATATAAATTTTAATATTCAAACGTATTTGAAATATTTATTAATAAATATTAAATTAATATAATTAATATTCATAACGGTTATGAATAGAAATAGATATCAATTTAAACACCACTTGATGTAGCTGCGTCTGAAACATCGGTATACAAAATTCCACTTTAATTCTTGGAAAATTGAGTGTGTCATCAAATTTTATTCAAAATTCGATAACCATTACTCTTATCGGAGACTATTCCCAAATGTTTTAGATGAAAACCTCGGATGTTTTATGAAAACCATATGTTTTATGAAAACCATATGTTTTATGAAAACCATATAAGATTAAATACATCGAACACCGTACCTAACTTACAGACCTTTAAAAAACAACGACTATCTATTAACATTAAGACAAAATGTAGGTGAAAGCGACAGAACATTACATTCCGGCTGAACTTCCCGACTACCAGATTGGAATTCGCCCTTTTTGCTGCGAAGTTCAATTTTTAGACGCATACTGAATGGTTTTCAAGGATTTTCTCTGTCAATTTTGAGCCTTTATCATTATTGTTTTAAATATGTATGACAGTTTGCGAGGAATCCGAATATGTAATTACAAATGGGGGTTGCCCTTGAAGATTTCGTAGTTAGTGCCACAATAACTATTAAGATAGTCCCTTATTGAAATATTGATATATGTAGAATACATTAATCCCTATTGAATGTTATCTTCCGTTTTGTTCTGCGATATAAATTTTGAAATTGCTATCGTCTTTTTTGACGGCTATACATTGCCTTGTAAAAAGAGTGACACTTCGGTATATTTGGAATGCTTAGTTACCGAATATTCTTAAAATTATATTTTGGCTTAGCAGCATATTAGGAAATGCTTAAGCTTGCTCATAAGCTAGATGATTGCAGCGCTTGAAATAGTGACGTGCAAAGTATTTTAAAATCCAATTCAGAAACTTCTGACGGATTTGTAAAGCTTTCAGAAAAACACCACATTTTGCTTTCTGATGACGTCGTGTCTGTTTTGGAACCAACTGGGGGAGTCTCGTTTACGGTTCAAAAAAGTGTGAGCGATGAGATTTATCGGATGGCTGCTATGGATGTAATTAAAAAATCCACGAAAACAGCAGATTAGGTTAATCTACTTGTAATAGTTCATAAGAAAAATGGAGCTATGACATTTTGCCTTGAATCCCGGAACTGAAATAAAGCAATCAAACGAGCAATCAAACGAATATTTTCGACGACATTTTGCTAGGAAGATATACTCTAGAACAGCATAACGAAACGTTAAGAAAAGTGCTACAGAAATGTAGAGCTTATAATTTAAAATTAAGTGAAGACAAATCCTAATTTGCAAGGATAAATGTATTTCACGGATAATAAGCCGTTGATCGTCACCCAAGGGTTTGCTACTCCAGGGGAGATTTGTTAGTAATTAATGTGTTGAAAATATTGTCGATCTCAGATGTGAAGTTACAAGAAATTCCCGAAGCTAATAAAAAACGATTCTGTCATGAACGAGTTAGAAGGAAAATTAAATTATCAGGATGGTTAAAAAAATGCTCGAATCCTTTAGTAAAGGCAAATCGGTCATATGCAGTCCCAATGCATTGGTGTTCTGATATCGCAAATGGATTAAGTCGCGATTCCTCGGTCTAAGCGGAAATAAATTTGAAATCGGCTGCACGAAGGGCATTTTCGAATTGTCAAATCTTTTGATTTGGCATGATTAAGTGTTTGTTGGCTGAAAATGTCTAAAAACGCAAAGAAATGATCGGCTACTCAATATGTGCTAAATATCCGATCTGAAATAAATTCAAATCAGCGGAGCCGCATGGGTTACTAGAAACCCAATGGGAAAAGAGAAGGAATAGATTTTATGTATTTTAATGGCAAAAACATGTGGAAATCAATTATTATTTTAAATATGTTAAAGTTTTACAAATTGGAAATCTAATAGCAAATATAATGATAGTGGTTATTAATTGGTGTTTTCAAGACATGGTATTCCCGATGAGCTTAATAGTAACGTGGGGGTGGGGGTGGGGGAGCCTATTTAAGAGAGTTTCAGAATTTTGCTTTAAATTAAACATTTAAACACACTAGAGTTACTTAAAAATTTTCTGAGATCAAATGATCATGTGGAACGGGCTATTCAAATAGTAGAACACGTTTTCAAGAAACCCATAGAGGATTCTAGAGATGTACTTTTGGTTTTACTTTTATTGCAATCTACGGCAGTATTGGGTACTAAAGCCTTTCCAGCTGAGCTATTAATGGCTAGAAGAATTTCAACTACTTTGCTGAGTGTCATAAAATCTAAAAAGATTGATGCAAAACAGTATTGAATATTTTAAGAACAGGGACATACTTTCAAAGAGTTATTATGTCTTATGGTAGAACTTTACCTATATTGAAACCAGACACTTCAGTCTTTATTCAGAGTAAAGTTCAGAGATTGGAAATTAGTAATTAAACTTAATGCAAACCCCAGCTTGCATCAAATTGAAACAGAGGGGGAAATATACATAATAGGAATATAGTTCAGTTGAAAGTAAATCGAACTTCAAATACCGTTACAAAGATACGGCACTTTGCAGAGTTTGATGTGGATTATGTTAGTTCTAAAGTGTCCAAGTGTACAGATAATCGGAGTCTAGGTATTTTTGAACCTAAGACTAGTCCAAAGCCAGTGACTGTTTCTGAGTCTTTGATTGGATTGCAATCAGACTGGCAGAATTAGAACAGAATGGGGGAGCTATTCTTCAAGATTCCCAAGAATATAGGTACGTGTTGGTAAGACCTGAACGACCATCTCTGCCGCTGCGATCGATATCTGAAAGATGTATCCATTCTCTCAATCGCTACGGAAACTGTATACACTCAAACCTATTTTTGTGCGGTGTATAGGGGCCGCATAAAAGAAAACGCTTAAAAAAATCGCACAAAACTTCACGAGTAGCTATAAAAAATTGTTTTCGCAACACAATTAAAAAGTATTTTTTATGCGCTGAATAGGGACCGCATAAAAAAAGTCTCACGTAGAAAATAACTCAAAACCTTACGAAATAACTAGGAATTGCTTTTTTAAACGAAATCAAGACACGAGGCTTGGCAGCTACTTGGAATCTCGCCAAACCTTCTGGAATCTGATTTAGAAAATACTGAACATTTTTAAGTATTTTATTTACATATGTACTTATTTTACACATACAAAACTTTTCAAAACGCATAACCATTATCCTTCGTAGTCTGACAATAGGAATGTGAAAGCACTTTGAAGGACGTCAATTAATATTAGATTTAAAAATTAAAACACACGTAATATTCTTTTTTATTAAATCACTTTATTTAGCGGACTTGTCACTTGCGCAGATCAGATACGAATAAAAAAAAGCAACTCTTTGCTCCCTTCAAGTAAACTTCTTCTACCTACTCGTTAAAACAAACAAAGCAAAGCATGAGACTAGTCGCCAACTATCTCATTAGTAAAAACCAACTCAGCGACCTAACGAGACACGCAGTCCGTTTCAGGAAAACCCGAACTAACACGACGCAGATGTCCTTCAATGTTTATTTGCGATCAATGCATTTTTGCTTTGCTACGCAAGAATTCCATCGCAATATGCTATTGCACATTTCATTTATTTACATGGGAATTCTTGTGCGTTCAACAATTAAATTATGCGATTGTAGAATTCAATACATATGTAATGTAATTGGCTGACGCAATACTTATGTAATGTGATGAAATACATATCAAAAATCGAAAAAACTAAATGGCCGATCAAACCTACTAATTTTTTTTTATTGATAACTTCGTCAATTATGTTCCAATTTGATTGAAATTTTCATATACCGCACAAAAAAAATCGCACAAAAACAGGTTTGAGTGTATATAAGTTTTAGTTAGAAGTTTTAAAGTTGTTAATGTTTTAGTTAGAAATTTAAAAGTTGTTAATACTTTAATTAGAAGTTTTAAAGTTGTTAAAGTTTTTGATTGTTTTAATGAAAAAAAAAGATCGTGTTTTATATGTAAATGATCGGAAATGTATCCTTCCTCGAGGAACTACAAAGCCGTGTAAACTAATAAACGTAAGGATGTATAAACTAATAAACGTAAGGATGTATAAACTAATAAACGTAGTAATAAGCCGTAACAAAGTATTAGTTGTTCTCTATTTATTTCCACACTAGTTTTTTATTGTTTCGAATATATTTTGAGTGAAAGTAAGAAAAATAAAGAACACACTCGCTGGGACAGGTACATTTTAAAAGTTTTTTTATAAAAAAAGTTTAAAATATTGATATTAATTTTATATGTTCATGATTTACATGACATTTCCGACAAAATAGGAATAATTATTTGCATCTTCGTGTATTAGCTTTGGAGGTATGACATCCAAAAGGTTTACATTTTTCCTAACGCTCCGACTATCACCACAAAAATTCTAAGCATAGATGTTATTCATATCAAAATAAATTCTATTGTGATCACAACGATTGAAAAATTTATTGATAAATTTATTTGAAAACGAGACATATCGTAACAACGGTTCATGCCAGAGTTTTAAAATTTGTATAATTCGTTATATAATGAAAAATGTAGTCTGAAATGATTATTTTTCTAAGACATTTTCAAACTTCAGAGAAATTTCAATGCGTAAAATTGTGATACATACAATCGATAATTTCCGGTAATTGAGCCAAAAATTGAGAAAGAGATTTCTAATTTAATATAATTTTAATTAATGTCCCATTTTTTAAATAAGTATATTTCAGCATTCTAAATATTTTTAATTAATATCTCATTTTTCAAATAAGTATATTTCAACGTTCTAAATATTTACCTTCAATTGCGTTTCATCAGATAAGAATGCAGAATAAGATTCATTAACAAACCGTTCTTTTGTCAAGCAAGTATTCCACAAATTAGCATATGGATTTTGCTTCAAAAGTATTGTTGTTGATGTAGAAAGATGAAAACTAAACATGAGGGGAAATCTCATGAATATTTATGCACAATGATTTACAGGGTGTTTGTTTACAGAATAATGTACTTTATTATTATTGTTATTATTACTATTTTATTTTGTGTATATGGTATGTTTACATTACATGCATATTTACTCTAATTTTAAATCTTTTGCTTTAAAATTCTGTGTACTGAGTTTTAATGTTTCAAATTAGTTTCATAGAACATTAAATATATTTCCAATTCAATTTCACAAAATAAAATAAAATGTATTTTGCTTGTAGTAGATGCTCTATTAGAATTTATTTTTAATTTCTCAAATTTTGATAAATAAGTCAATTATACCATATTCTGTGGCTGACTAGATTTTAATGTAATTGGGAAAAAAAACTAATATTTTATACAAAATAGATCGCAAAATGAACAAAAACTGAAACATAGGATTAAATATATTAATTAATTTCTTGTTATATTTGAATTATTATATAATACAGAAAACAGAACGAGAAATACCAAGTTATGAAGTTTGGGTGATTTTTCACCATTTTAAAAAGAAAAAAAAAACGCTAAATGAAAATTTACTTTTCTTAATATAATTTTCATAAACTCCAAAATATATGCCATTCAAATAAGCTTCCATTTTGTGTGTTATTTTGCATGGCAAAGAAATCATTGAGGTACCCACAGCTTGATAGAAAAATATACCTACATTAAATTTTATCCCAACACCTCTTTTTATTTTCACCTAACTCGGTTTGTTCCTTCATTCAACATTTTAATGAGCTTGGTCTCATTTCCAGAGTACACAGAGTGTTGAAACTCGGAACACAGTTTTATCTCGCCGATCATTTTCATGTATCAAATTTTTACGTGGGTGAGGGACATCCAAGTGGTTACCACACTGCCATTGTACTCGGACGACGCAGACTATACTCATGCTGTCCCCGTGTTCACGCGGAGTACGGGAACGTTAAATATGTGTGTACGTAAGTCCTTCTGAGAGGTTGGTGGTAAGGAAATAATAGTACGGTTCCTATGAATGCCTCTCCCACTGGGTTCCGTTCTAAATCGGATGACACTTTCAGTTCGATCAAACAGATAATTTATGCCTTCAGGTAGGTCGGACTGTCTGGGTGGAAGAAGAAGAAGTCTTTACGTAATTTACGTACTCTATCTTTTAAGGGCCCATATTCAGCTCCAGGAGCATGTAAAGAACTCATATTCGTCATGAAACACTTTAATCTATAAAAAGTGTACGTCGTTATGTTAAGTAATTGGGATACAGTGCGAGTAAAAGGCATGGCAGGTTCTACAGATGCAAAAGCGACAAGATGGAACTAAATCCCAGACGTGAGGACGCCAGTTTTCATGATTGGGAGGACAGTCAAGTAATTTTATTATGACCTCATAATACGTGCTTTCCCTGGACGCAAGCAAGACCGTAATGGATATAGGAATTTTTTCTTTTATTATGACGCCATAGTCCGTGCGTTTCAAGGACGCAAGCAATGTCGTAAGGGATACAGGAAAATATCCATTGAAGCTCAACACAAGCTCCACTCCCATGCTTGGAGCCAACGTAATAACGTCTTCACGTCATTTACGAACTGATTCTCGAATCCTAGAGTACATAGAGAGCAGGAATTTTGCATACAATTTCATATCGCTGAACTTTTTTTTCAATCAAATACGCCATTTAAAATAACGAATTTGATAGGATGATGTATTTGCCGTTTTGCATATACAATAACGTCAATTTGTGTTGAAAGCACTCTTTTAAAACGTTTTCAGTGTCAACCTTATTTGTATTATATTAAATTATGATAATTCAGTTATATTGCACCCTATCTAATAATTATAGAAGGAAAACTAGATATTATAGAATTAGGTATGAAATATGTAGAAAATATGCAATTTCTATACGTAAAAAATATGTAATTTCCGTATGTAGGAAACATGCAATTTCTATATGTAGATAATATGCAATATCTATATGTAGAAAATATGCAATTTCTTTCTATATGTAGAAAATATGTAATTTCCATATGTAGAAAATATGCAATTTCTATATGTAGAAAATATGCAATTTCTTTCTATATGTAGAAAATATGCAATTTCTTTCTATATGTAGAAAATATGCAATTTCTATATGTAGATAATATGCAATTTCTATATGTAGATAATATTCAATTTCTATATATGTAGGGAATGGCATTATGTAAAACAAATTTAGTTTATGAAACACATTAAAACATATAAAATTAAATTGTTTTAAACAATGATTTCTTGTGACAATGTATTTCCACTATTAAGTACATTTTCAATGAAAAGTAATGAAAGTAATTTGTAGAAATTTTAAACTGTTAACTTTCTTTTTAATATTAAGCTTACTTATACCGATAGCAACATTTTGTCGAGACGAAACAAAATACAAAAATCTAAAAATGTTAGCTTCCTCTTCCGGAAATATAATACGTAACTTATCTCCCCCAAATATTAACTATCATAAACGATCCAAATGGAAATGTTACCTAATGGCGCAGAGAAAAACGAACCCTCTTCTTGTCGAGAAAAATAAAATGTTTGCTTATCACCACTTGTCAGCAATAAGATACGAAAATGGTTTAGAGTAATATTACAAGATATTTCTTATCAGCTGTGTTTTTAACGATTTTTCCCCTTCCTGTGTTGACGGCATTTTTATTTTCCATTACGCAGTGGGAGGAAATTTAAAACATGATTTTTATCTTCAGCTATAGTTTGTATTTTTCACATTTGTCCTGTGTTGACATTTTCATTGATTTATAAAAAATAAACACATTTTAAAATATCTGTCACCGGACGATTTCAACGATGTTAAGTATTAAATGTATGTATATGAAGGATTGTTCCCTAATTCTGAATGGAAGTCTCATTGGATTTGCAACTGGGGATTTGTTAGCGTGAACTAGAATTTCTGTGTTTAACCCTTACATTTTGGCTCAAGGAGTCTACTATTTCGGCTTCAGAACTGCAGAATAACAGAAAAGTCCACCCCTTCATTAAATACCAATAAATCTTACAAGTGTAGCTACGCTATGGAGAGATTTTTCTGTTATCTAACATAGTAGAACTTGTCATGTGATTAAATACTCCCAGACTGAGGATGTAGTGTGTAGAACTGGTTGCTGGATAATACTGTAAGAACTAGTGAATCCTAGCCTACGATAGCTATAGTGAGTTTGAGATAGGGAGAGTGATTTTGAGATCACGCAACCCCCAAAAGCGGATCTAGTATATAACGTATACCTAAACATCTTGTCTTTTGGAGATAACTAGTTCCTTATTCAAAACCCCAACTTAAGCAGATATTTACTACACTAGAACCCCGCTTAACCGGCCCTCCGCTTAAACCGGCTTCAATTTGATCTGTAAAAGTTAAAAATTATTCTTTTTTTAAAATTCGCTCCGTCCAATAATGGGAACTGTTTTGTTACGTGATCTGCAGGTGTTCGTTGTTTCTCATGAATCTATTTTTAGAAAGTTTTCTGGGGTATTCACCATTTTATGGGGGGGGGGCGGTACAGTACTTCGCTTGTGATTGTATATTTTAAAATGGGAACACGTGTTCCATAGTGTAGGTGGTTTAAGAGCGATATTTTTTCTTTAGATTTTACTTCATCGTGTCACTTAAGACACGAAAAAAAAAAGATTTGCACGTTGTTTTAGTTACAGTAGTTGTAGAGGTAGCATTGTTGAAGAGGGAAAATGTCTAATGTAGCAGGTAAAAGAAAGCGCGTTGTGGTATCGATGAAAATATAACTTAATGCTATAAAAAGAATGTACAGGGGTGAAAATTTAAAGACAATCGCTAACGATTTTGGTGTCGGGGAGCGTACTGTCAGCGATTGGAAGAGGAAACGGAATGATATAGAGGCATTTTGTAGTTGATTAACATAAAAATTTGAACGAGGCATTACTGCTTTGGTTTAACTAAGAACGAGTGGAAGGAACGCTCATCAGTGATCCTATTTTAAAAGAAAAGGCATTGATTTTACATAAAAAAATTGGTGAAGATCAAGAATTTGTTGCTAGTGAAGGTTGGCTAAACGGATGGAAAAAGAGGCATGACATCCATCAGCTCATCATTTCTGGTGAAAATTGTCTGCTGACCCAGAGGGTTGTTGTTGAGACCCAGACAGTCCAACCTACCAGAAATGTGTAAGGTAACTGTTTGGACGGCCGGGAAGTGCCACCCAATTTAGACCGGAACCCAGTGGGGGAAGCATCTACAGGAACCGTACCCTCCTCCCCTACCATTAACCTGTCGAAAGGACTTACGGATCTACATGTTTAACGTGATCTTACTCCGCGTGAACACGACGGCAGTTCTGGCAGTGGCGGGAATTGAAACTGGGCCTACCTAGTGCAATTCCAGCTCTCTAACCACTGGGCTACCGTGACCACCTGACACAGAGGACGTAAATTGTTTCAAACCAAATGGAGAAATTATCACTGAAGAAAGCTTAACAGCAGAACAGGTATAAAACATCGACGAAACTGTTCTGTACTACAGAATGCTACTTTCCAAAACTTTAGCATCTAAAACGGAAATAACAGCCCCCGGGTATAAAAAATAAAGTTGGATAACTTTATATAGCAATTCTACTAGCACACATAAGTTACCGATTATGCTTATAAAAAAGTCAAGGCTATTAAGGGCATTAAAAACATTAATATGGTTTCCTTTCCAGTTCATTATCGAGCTCGAAACTCCGTTTGGATGAACTCTTTCCTCTTTAAAGAATGATTCAAATCACAGTTTGTTCCTGCAGTTAAAAAACATTTGGAATCAAAAAGGTTGCCCTTAAAGGCAACCATGTTTCTAGATAATGTTCCGTCGCATTCAAATAAAGAACTTAAGGTGGGAAATATAAAACAGTTTTCTTCCCACCTAACGTTATGCCACTTGTTCAACCGTTGGATCAAGGTATAATTGTATCTCTTAAGCGAAGATAACGTCGGAAGCTACTATAGTAGCATTACAAAATGCAGATATTAATGTTAACTTTATTGACTCAATAAAGGTTATCCATATTAAAGATGTGGCGTATATGGTTACGTCAGCATGGTCAGAAATGCCCGCTTCAACTTTCTCGCTTCAAAGCGTGGCGAAAGCTAATGACTCCTATACAACAAGGAACAAACGAAAAGGAATCATCTGAAGTGATTGACGAAATGCCATCAACAGAACTCTCCGCATTAAGCATTCGCCATAACTTTTGAAGCTGTTCAAGGCTGTAGTGATATTACAGAAGTAGATATCGAAGAGTGGTTTAAAATTGATAATGACTTGGACGTCGAATTGTTATCTGACGAAAACATACATCATCGAGACTATCATTGATGAGCCTCAATGATAGTCTCGACGTCGCGGAAGATTCGGATGATTCAGATTCACCAACAGACTCACAAGTTTCCCATACCGATGGAATGAATGCTTTGGAAGTGGCTCTTTGTTATGTTGAACAACAATCAACTTCCACGTCAATTGATATAATGTTAATAAGGAAATGGAGGGACTTCGCAGCCAAAAATCGGTATTCAAGTTTAAAACAAGAAAAAAAGTAACCGATTTCTTTAAAGAATAGTAACGCAATTGTACGTATGTACACTAGTACGGTACGAATTTTTAATTTTCTTCATGTACTCTGTTAAATATAATTTTTAATAGTAGTATAGTACGTACTGTAATTATTTTTGCCTTAATTTGTTTAAATACATTTATAATGATACATTTTTTATATAACGTAGAGTATCTAACAGAGCTATAAGAAAAAAGGCATGGATTTAACATTTCTTAAATCACTCCCATTTAACCGGATTTTTTTTTAACCGGCTCACTCTCGGTCCCAATTAAGTCGGTTAAGTGGGGTTTTACTATTTTCAATAGACGTGTCCAAAGCATGTCAACTAGGCAGTTAATAGGTGCGCATCTCCCTGTCCACATAAGGGGGGGGGCGTAAAAGTGTCCTTTTTTGCAACAGTGTCACAGCTATTCGCTTAAGAAAGCCTTCCAATGGTATAATTGTTATTCTGTCGCAGTTAGAAGGTAAATTATACCTTCTTGAAGACCACTAAGAATTGCCAAAATGTAATAATACAGAAAATCAAATATTTTGGTGAAAATAAAAATAATCAAATTATATATCTTACTGCATGAAATAATAAGATGTTTGTCTGTATGTTCGTACATCTGTATCGTCTATAATTGAAAATCAAAGCTTTGTACAGTGGTTAAATTCAGTACAGAGGTACTTTAGTTCTCCGTAGAGTACGGCTTGGCTAGCTGTTTTAAAATGTGAATTAGTTTGATTGTTATGAACAATTAAAAATTAGTTAAACGTTACAAAATTTATAAATATTACTTAATAACTCATCCTACGACTCGATCACATATTGCAGCTGATTTGGGTAGCTACTCTGGCATAGGAGAAAGCGAACAAGTGGATCAGGCAGCAAAGACAACGGCGTAAGACCACATAAAGACATGAAAGTGCATATTAATCTACCTAAATCAAGTTTCAAGCCTGGCCTGAAGAAGCACATGCTGCAAAAATGGTAAGAGCGCTGGTCGATATCAGAAAAGGGTCGTAAAACATAGCTATGCATGTCACATGCCAGAACATACTGAGAAATCACCACGTTCCTCACAGGAGACGGTTCTCTGTCCCTATTTTTAAATCAAATAAGAAAAAGTTTCACGGACACTTGGTCTGTGGGAATGATGGCGATTCCTTACATTACATCGTACAGCTTTCTCTAACGAGTCAACACCATCTACGAGAAGCAGCACAGATTAACAGTTTAACCACCTATAGGCACCAACACGAACATTTATAGTATACTCAGCCTATGGTGGAGGAATATCTGCTAAAAACCAGAAAACAAAACATAATGATGAGATAAAAGTGATAAACAAATATATACAAAAATGTTTGACTATACTAAATACAGTTGAAATATATAAATATTTTTCCCCTTTCATAAACACTTATGTGCAGAACTGTTTCAAATGTGAGCAACAATATATATGTAAATGTTTCTTAACTAGGTTACTACATATACAAACCGCCACGAATAGAAATCAAAGATATATTAACCGAATAACAGTTGAAAATCAACGGTCCCACAAAGATCTACCCCCGAATAATGTAAATTTTTGAATAATTCCCGTTTCACATCTATTCGTCAAATCAAATATTTGGTATGAAGAATCCCCTACAGAAGAAAATATTGGAAAACTGAAATTGCTCACTTTCTTCCTCTCGAACTATCTACCAGTACACCAAATTTGAAGTCCCTATTCTATCACGAAGCATGCTTTTTTCTATCATTTCACTTTTCGAACATTTTTCTATGTAGCACCTCCTTAAATGAACGTTTTAGAAAACTGTATTCGTCTTGGATTTTTTATAAAATAATTAGCACATATATCAAATTTCAAACCTCTAGCAAATTGCAAAGGTGGGGTTTATTATTTGTTCGGTAAATCGAACATTTAAGTGTGCGGCATCCCCTGAAGTAACAAATATTGGAAAACTGAAATTGCACACTTTCTTCCTTTCCAACTATCTACCCGTATACTAAATTTGAAGTCTTTATCTCATCGTGAAGCATTATTTTTCTATAATTTTATTCTTCGAATGTTTTTGTGTGGACCCTTAAATGAATGTTTATGAAAAACTCTATTCTTGGGTTTTCTATCAGATAAATGTCCCATATACCAAATATCAAGTCTCTGTCATATTTTATACAAGTCGTTTCTCATTTATTCTTAAAAACGAATATTAAGATGTGCGCTCCTCCCCCTCCCCCCAAAGTAGAAAATATTAGAAACGCGAAATTGCACCTTTCGAACCATTTATCCGTACATCAAATTTAAAGTCTCTATCTTATCCCAAAGCATGTTTCTTATCATGTCACCTTTCGAACGGTTTCCTCTGGAGCACCCCCTTAAATGAATATTTTCGAAAAACTCGATTCGTCTTGGGTACTTGTATCAAATATTTATGCCATATACCAAATTTTAAGTCTCTGTGAAATTCTAAAGAAGTTGTTTCTAATTTATCCGGTAAATCGAACATTTTGGTTTGCGGAACAACCTAAAGTAGCAAATATTGGAAATATGAAATTGCACACTTTCTTCATTTTGAACGATTTACCTATACCCCAAATTTGAAGTCTTTATCTCATCGCAAAGCATTCTTTTTTATCATTTAACTTTCTGAACATTTTGGTATGGAGCACCCCGTCTATAAAACATTTTCGAAAAATTCGACTTTTCCAGGGAGTTTTATTGAACGATCAACCTGTGTACCAAATTGCAAGTCCCTATCTATTCGGGAAGTGCCTGGCAAAAGAAGCTTGCCAGACAGATGTACAGACACTTGGCAATTGGTATATATGAATTGTTACGAACGTATAAAATACTTTCACTGGAGTTCGTTTTGAAAACGAGAATGACAAACAAGCCGCATAGGTGAACTTTCCTCTGGTGGATATAGGATTGCCATATGCTGAAGATTTAGAGAGGGTTGTCAGATTTGGCGATTTATCCCTAATTGGCGAATTTTCGAAGGTTTAAGAAACATCTCGAAATAACTAATATTCTACGAGATAAGAGATACTTCTAGAAGTTTCTACAGAGAGTATATAAAGTAAGTCATCACTCAGTTGGAGCAACAGTTCACGTGATACCAGCTGCATTCAACTGTAGCGTACTTCAATATTTTGAGAAGCGTATCAGCTATTTTGTGAAATTAGTGGAGCATTTATTTGTGTTTTACTGTACTTGACGGTTGCTTAGTGATCTTGTGAGATAGTCATCGATCTATTTTCTGTGTATTGTTCTTGTTTACGATGTGCTTATAAATAAACGTGCCAGTTATAGATATCCAGAAATGTGGACTCATTTTTGTATCCTGAGAGTACACCCACGATTCAATACGTCTTAACAAATTGGTGTCAGGAGTGGGGTTTCCGGAAACTTTGCAAGCGGTTATGAATCCTGCAACCAGAAAAGCGCTGGAGGAACAGTTATGTAAGATGATGAAAAATATGAACGCCGGACATAAAGCTATGAAAGAATACAGGAAAGCAATAAAAGCCGGACAAGAAGCCCCGCAAGCTGGACAAGAAACAATGGCAGAAAATATTTCAGCCGTACAAGACGAAATGAAAGCCGGACAAGAAACTATGAAGGAATGAATGAAAGCCGGACAAGAAACGATGAAAGAAGGAATGAAAGTAGGACAAGGAAAGATGAAAGAAGAGATATGAAGCCGTGAAAGATGATATTATGAAGGAAATGAAAATGAGACAATTCGAGATAAAAGAAGAAACAAAATCAATTCATTTTCTAGTCTTTTCTACTCAGACAGTAGAAATATTTTATCAGATCACATGATCCTCACTCCTCAATTAGTATTAAGGAAATAAGAAGAGAATTGTGGATGGCAATCAACTTAAAGAGGAAGTTGATCTTGAAATGAGAAAATCCCGCAGGATTTCGGAATTTAGCTAAGTATTTAAATATATAATTTAATACTTTCTCAGATCTGAAATTATGTTAAAGTGTTATGGAGAGAGATGGTTTACAATTAAATATCATACAGTACCAGAATAGTATTTACAAATTTAAATTGTGGTTGGAAAGATATGCAATTAATATTTTTTCTAATTATAATCCGTTATCCCCATACGGTATTGCACAAAAAATACCTTAAAACTATGAATTTTTTATTGATTTGTCAGACAGTGTTTGAATTGAAAAATGATTAAGGCTTTGTCCGATTTGATAATGGTGTATAGACTGACTGCTATAACTGATGAAATAACACAAAAACACTATAGAAATATTTTTGTATAAAAATATATTGCTTATTCAGTCGTCGATGAAGAATTTCACTGCATGGTGTCCACTAATTTTGAATGATTCAGTATATAATTACTACCTGCTAGTTTGCACAGAATTCGAAATCTGCATCTGTGAGCCCCAGAAAAAGGATAATTATTTTTCCTCCAAGACGGTTTAAATGTCTACATTTGATAGCCGAAGTTTGATAAAAATAGAGTTTGAATTTTTTTTTGAAAATTTCGGTATTTTTCTCTTAATTCATATGATCTCTCCAAAATTTCTTGGCGGTTCGCAGGTGAACCGCAAAAGACGTCTTGCTCAGACATAAGTTAAAATTTTTAGCTAATCGGCTAGACGAGAATCTTCAGGGCTAAATGTCTCCAAAATAGTTATATCTAGCCCAAGAATGACGGTTAAATTAGAAACTTTGACGCGATGAAATTGGGCGGTGTTCATACAATAATCCTACAACCAGGAACCACCCTACCTCCTTCCAGTGGAAATATGGTATTATTCTGAACACGTTCTATTTTATTTAATTTGCTGCGCCAGTATTCAGGGCAGCGTTCTTGAGCTAAGTTATCAAAAGAAACATAGATTTAATGAAACCTCAATTTATATTTACATTTCTTTTATGATATTTATGGTAGATAAGAAGAACTTTAAATTTAAACTCAAACTAAGATTTCTAAGTAGTCCCCTGATTTATATTACGGAAAGTAGTTAATTATTTTCCTCCCAGGATTGTTAAAATTGCCAGCATTGATAACTTGATAAAATATGTTTTCATGTTTTTTAATTACTATACTATTCTCTTAATTCCGGGGATGACCCAAATTTTCTTGGAGATCCACCGGTGAATCTCGATCAGTGCCTTGTCTAAGCTTTATATACATATACAAATGTATATGCAGCCCAGGCGGTGAAGTGGATTGCGTCTTCGGCTGCTGTCTTGAGGGCTCGGGTTCGAATCCCGAATAAGGGATGGATGTTTCTTGAGGATAAAGTCAGTCTTCCGCCTTCTGGGTCCCCGTCAAAATGTGATGCTGCACCCCTCCGACCTTCGTCAGTGATGCGTTCTTGTAATAAACTTTGTTCTCTCGTCTTGTGTCTTTCTTCGTTCTTTCCTGCTTCCTGCGTCACTGGTCCTGAATCGGCTCCGCCGAAACAGGGGGTTACCAGTAACAATAACAACAACAAATGTATATAATGCTATAGGAAACGTATTATTATACTGTCGAAAATTCAAATTTGATTTTTCGAAGGAACATCATGTTTAAACCATCCCTAAAATCGAATGGACCGTTTTTGATGTGGTGTGCGTGTGCGCGTGCGTGCGTGTGTGTGTGTGTGTGTGCGCGCGTGTGGGTGTGTCTGTGTCAAATATCTTACGAACGAATAGATAGTTTCGAAAATAATTTAGTATATTTACTACAATCGAGGAATACGGGAATTCTATTAATTTTAAACTCAATTGAATGCCTGGATGGCTTTTCGAACGAATTTCGAAATGAATATCGAATGAATTTTTAAAAAATATCATAAAACATCAGAATATTCAATACTTATATAAAAATAATAATTTCAGACGTAATTTTTCATTTTAAAGCGGCACAAATTTTAGAATTTTTTCTGTGAGACTATATATATATATATATATATATATATATATATATTATGCAATTTTATTTCAGGATTTACAACAGCCAAAACCAGCTGAACAAAAAACTCTGACAAATGGTGCCTGGGTAGACAGTTTTGCTCAGACAGGTTTTTGATCCACCAATTTATCTTTTTGCGATGACATCATCAGTAGAAAGATCACGACGACCTCATTGACAGTGTCGAATCGCACTTGGCCCCAATTGTAAAAATGCCAAAAGTGGAAACGAACTCAAACAATTTTTTTGTAGTGGTTAGTACATTATTTTCACCCCAGGAATTATATATAGTGCAATCATTTCCCAGTCTGGAAGAATTAGTTTCCAGATGATAACAAGTAAAAAAGAAAAATGAAGGAATGCGAGAATAAGCACACATTGGTATAACAATCAAACAAATATTTATTAATTAACTTTTCATCATTTATATCTTAATTTTCAATTTCCATGGTATATTTACTCAACATTTCTAGAATCATATCTTAATATTTTCTTAATCAATATCATTTCAATAATCAATTTATCGAACAAGCCTTCATAATAAAGTTGTAATTATATTATATTGACATTTAAATTCAAGTGCCTGTATTAGATACTTCTATTCCTTCAACTTGGAACTTTAGTTCCAGAAATTACTACATCAATTTTTACCTCGAGTTCCCGTGCAGAACAAAGAAAAAGTTCCAAAGGTAGCGTTCATGATACCGTTCGTGAGAAAAAATATAGAATTTTCGTTTCCAACCAGGAAAGTTCATCGGCCAAAGATTCACATTGTTCCAAATCAAACAGGCAAAACTCCGATTTCCATCCAGCGGTACAAGGTACCGATACAGTGATTTTGCATTACCAGGACAACCCAACGGAACTCAGGAACTTCCTAAAATAAAAAAAAAAAGAATTTAGAATTTTCGTAAAGAGATTTTTGAAATTCAGCTGGAACAGGAGCTTCTTCATCCTCTCAAAACAGGAAAGGTTTCTCTCCGAAACAATCATTCCTACTACGAAAATTTAGCCATTTTTGGCCAAAGCATTGTCTTAAAGTTTTAAGACAAAATTTCAATGCTTCCTCACGTCATCGGTGTCCATGCCAGAAGAGAGGGAGCAAAAGGCGAAAACTTCTCACTTCTCCAAAAAGCCGCTTCCTGATTGGCAGGAAAAAGCGAGCGCCCAGCAACAGCCTCAACACACGATGCGACGTCACTCTCCGACAGAGACAGAAATCCTCCTTCAAACCAACGGCTCCGAACAAAACACAATTTCTCTTCGCTCGGCAATCCGAACAAGGCCTAGCAAACCTCAAATACAGGCACAAGAGAGAAAAGAGAGTTTTTCTCTCGGAAAACACAAAAGTGGTCATGGCGGACAGAATGGCGACATGACACCCGTAACCAAAGTTTACGGGTAAGACTAGCACAAGCTGCAGCGAAAAAAGGGATTCAATCAGGACACACTCTAAAATCGCATAAAACCAAAGAGAGTCGGTGAAGGTATGGTTTCCAGAAACAAGAGAAAATAATATTAATATTTCCGAGAGAGATGGTGACTATCGTTGGGGTGATGTGGTCGCACAGAAACTATGACAGCAGTAAAAAAATTGTGGTTGTGACACAAAAATGGGAGCCTCCTAAATAAGGGATAGGAATTAATTTGTGCCGTATGCCTAAGTCAAGCTATGTGCATTGATGCAATGTAACTATAATATAAGAAAATCTGATGTGGGCAACACATGACTTTCCTTATATAATGCAATGAATTTTCTACTTTTACAGTAAAAAAAATAGGTTTTCCTTATAGTAGATACTTATATTCTTTCCAAGATATTGAATTTTCGACAATGAGTCGTTATTTTCATTGATTTAGCGTCATTTTAATGTATTTGGCGAGATTTTCGTTAATTTGACAACATTTCAAAAAGTCGCCAATGTGGCGACACTCCGCCAAATTCGTCGTCAAAATCTCGCCAAGCTTTACTGACGGAGAAATAAGTTATTCTTATAACAGATAAATGACTATTGGCGTTCAAATACAAAAGTATTACTCGAAGTATCTTTTCTCATAAATGGAACAAGCTAGATCCATGAGAATGATGTCACCTAATTTATCGCATGGTATTACATATGAAAAGTGAACATGTTTCTCAATAGGAAATACATTTTTTTTATTTTATATGACTTTTTGATAATTTATTTGAAAAATGTGAAATATCTCGAGAACGGTTCATGTTAGCGTTCTAAATTTTATGTTAATCGTTTTCTAATGAAAAATTACATAAGAAATGTTTATTTGCGTAACTTTATTAGCGGTTTTGAATTTTTGACGATTTTTTCAAAATTTCACTCGAAAATTTAGGGGGGTTCTGAACATTCGATTAAGATTAAAAACAATAGGCTTCCAGTGTTTATAGATTGTGATTTTTGTACCAAATTTCGTTCGAATCGGTCTATTCGTTCGTCAGTTATCGTCTCCACAGACCTACTGACACACACACACTCACATACTTTCTCACACACACACATACTTTCTCACACACACACACATACTTTCTCACACACACACATACTTTCACACACACACAGACATCACTTCAAAAATGTTTGATTCGTGATCAGGGATGCTTGAAACGTGCTCTCCCGTCGAAAACTCGAATTCGAATTTTCGACTCCGTCACAATACTTTCCTTATACATTATGTATATAAGGAAAGTAATATATGTACCAACACGTTATAATGTTGCAAAAGGTCGAGCGTAAATCATTTGAATGTTCAAAACTAACCACGATCTCATATTGCCGTTCTTTCTAAAATAATTGAAGTCATTGAAGTCAGTGGTATTTTCTAAAGTAATTTGGATCAATGAGTATAGTAAAATAATGAATTATTAATGGTTCTTGTGACAACGTATGTTAATAATTGAGTGTACATAAATAAATATAATGTAAAAGGCAAATTTTGGTTAATGGTCAATGTTTTTTTTTTAGCTATGATAAGTGGTCTCGAACTTATGAGGTAAATTTGGTGGATTATTGTGAATACATGCAATATACTAGACTATACGAAATCAATAAATATTATCTTTTAAAACTTAAATAATATTTGAAATATATTTAACTTAATTAACCACCACAATAAAAGTTACACCTCATTTTGGTAATTGCATAATTAAGATACCATAGCGTGTATGAACTGTTTTCAAGATATTGCGCGATTTATGAATGCACTATTGAATATTGCGTCATTTAATATGTAATTTTTATTAGAGAGCGAAAATATAAATAGTAGAAAACTAGCATAAATCACTTTTAAGATATTGCACGTTTTTCAAATATATTTATTACAAAATTACATAAAATAGTTAGTATTATCAAATTTTCCCATTATTCTTATGTATTATTATACAACAAATCTGTTAGCATCATTTTCGTGGATTTAGTACGTCCTATTCACGGGAGAAGATATTTTTGATAAGAGTTTCATATTTTGCCACTAAAGAGTTCACTAATATTCATTTATTTTCCAGGATAGCAATTAAATATCCACTGCATTTTGATGAGTATTTTGCACGTGAGTATTAATAAGTCACGTTACCAAATGGACCAGATTTCAATTTAAGTGGTATTTAAAACCAAAATAATTGTGCTTTTTATCATTTGCATAATAATTTCGCTGTGAAGAAGTAAATAAATTGTATCATGTAGTGAAAGTGATTTGTTGCCCATATCGATTTTTTCCTTCATTATGCCGACACTTCTGTGTCAGAGACATATGTACATGCAGACGGACATTTTATAGACTCTGCTCCGAATATGTTCAGGATATCTTAAAATGAGTTTGGCAGACACAATCTAGGCAATCAAAATGCTCGACAAAGCAATAATACTATCTCAACAGAGTAGAATGATAAACTAAAAATCACATGATATAAAATCCTTCCTCTGAAATCTAGGAGAAAATCTTCAAATCTTAACAAGAAATTTATGAAGAAGACCTCATACCGTAGCTCCTGGTATGTACACTTCATTTTTGCACACACTTCATCGTAAACTTCATATTTACACACTTCGCTATTCAATTGACCATTTTAATACTCTTTTGTATAATTACTTTTTAGAGTCATACGAATTTTCTGAAAAAACGCAAGTGACATTTCTAGAACTGAAAGTGGAAATTTTTAGATCCCATACTTTCTCCGAATGTCGATGCTGAATCCATATCAGTAATCCTCTAAGTTCTATTTATAGCGAATACCGAGAAACAGATGTTGCAAAAAAATTGAAAGTGCGCATTATTTATTCTGAAGTGATATGACCAAAACCCAGAGTGATAATCTTTAGTAAATATACCAGTCGTTCGAAGAATTGTTGCTGAATAAGTATCAGTAATCATCAAAGCTATAACTATAGCCACTTCTGAGTAAAATAGATGTTTCAACGAAAGTTTTTGAATTGAAATTGGTAAAAGAACCCGGAATTTTTGAAAATCTTAGTAAATCCTCATACCCTCTACTGAATTTGAACGCTGCATCTGTATCAGTATCCATCAATCTGGTAGCGGCTTCGTTATCGCGATGGATTGGGTTTATCGGATTCAAAAATAAATCCACTGACGTGCACATTATTGTCTAACTTCTGCACATGGACACCATTGCGAATACAATCCACAAACACTAAACCTTCAAACATTGGCAATATTCCAAAAATGAATTTTTATAGCATATTGCATGAATTTTTTTAATTGCTGACTAAAAACTAATAAAATGAAATATTAAATCAATAACAAGCATCGGAGCTTATATTAGCTTACATTTTCCTTAGTCAGTGAAAAACACGTTTTTTAATGTAGAACTTTGGTATCTACTGCTTTAGGGATCAGCTTAAGATACTTTATTACAGTCAAACTTGTTTAGCTTATTATTTTCCTTATATACAATAATGTATAAGGAAAGTATTGTGACGGGCGGTCGAAAATTCGAATTCGAGTTTTCGACGGGAGAGCATGTTTCAAGCATCCCTGATCACGAATCGAACATTTTTGAAGTGATGTCTGTACGTGTGTGTGTGTGTCAGCGAGTCTGAGGAGACTATAACTGACGAACGAATGGACCGATTCGAATGATGTTTGGTACAAAAATTAAAACCA
Source organism: Amaurobius ferox (assembly GCA_951213105.1). NCBI lineage: Eukaryota > Metazoa > Arthropoda > Arachnida > Araneae > Amaurobiidae > Amaurobius > Amaurobius ferox. The sequence goes on from OX578145.1 coordinate 35,898,836, forward strand.
ATTAAAACCGTAAAAACTGGAAGCCTATTGCTTTTATACGCAATCGAATGTTCAAGCCCCCCTAAATTTTTGAGTGAAATTTTGAAAAAATCGTTAAAAAATCAAAACCTCTAATAAAGTTACGCAAATAGACATTTCTTATGTAATTTTTCATTAGAAAATGATTGACATAAATGTTTGAACGCTAACATGAACCGTTCTCGAGATATTGCATATTTAAAAAAAATATCAAAAAGTCATATAAAAAAAAATTCCTATTGAGAAACATGTTCACTTTTCATGTACAATACCATGCGATAAATTGGGTGACATCATTCTCGTGGATCTAGCTCGTTCCATTCATGAAACAAGATACTGTGAGTATCACTTCTGTATTTGAACGCCAATAATCATTTATCTGCTGTAAGAATAACTTATTTCTCCGTACATAACGCTTGGCGAGAATTTGGCGTCGAATTTGGTAGAATGTTGCCAACTTGGCGACTTTTTTAAATGTTGCTAAATTAACGGAAAACTCTCCAAATGGATAAATATGACGCTAAATCAATGAAAATGACGACTCATTGAGGAAAATTCAATATCTTGGAAAGAATATAAATATTTACTATAAAAATAATCTATTTTTTTACTGTAAATGTAGTAAATTCATTGCATTATATAAGGAAAGTCATGTGCTGCCCACATCAGATTTTTTACCATATGTGATAGTACATTGGAGATTAAAATATAGCATTTGGCAACTTTACCCGCTGTAGCAAATTGACCCAATTCTTACCAACATGTTGAGAACTCACATATGAAATTTTGGCTATCCATCAAGAGCAGCGTCATATCTCAAATGCATTGCGTTTTCCCTTCATGACTGAGATAACGCAGTTGCTTCTGTAAATTGCACTTGCAAGAATATTCTATTTTCAGGATTGTAAATAAAAATAATATTTTTCTGTATTTGTCTATCGAAATTAGCGGATCAAACGAAACTACTACATATCTAAACCCTAGGGCACTACAGGGCATGTCTTACCCGTTTTACGTAGGTCTAGGCAAAGTCTTAACTGTCGAAATATAAATTGCCTGGAATGGATAACTTGTCGTTGTTCCGGTCCTAAATAAGCGAACATAGTTTTTAGCAATACAAAAAGAGATAATACCGCTCAATTTCGATATTGTCCGTATCAAATTGAAAAGTTTTCCATTTTAGTTTCAATTAAATAAACAACTGCTACTTAAATAATGCATTTGAACGCAATTTCGAATGTATTCGGTCCGGAAATTGCACTTTCTAAATCATACACTTTTCTAAAAAGAAAAAGAGAGTAAGGAAATCGTATGTTAAAACAAAAAAAAAACTAAAAAATTAATTCGAAACTAAATAAGTAACGCCGAATAATGTTTACACCGCAGAAAATATTTTATTTACAACTTTTCTTTACAAAGTTATTGAAGCGCTTAGGAACGTTCCCAGGAACCCTCTGAATTTAGTGCTGAGCAATGCCTGTAGATCGATCAAAATTTAAAAATAAAATGTTAGTTTTTAATATATTACTTTTTATTTATATGTATTGTAGAGTAAGAAACAAGTGTGATCGCGTCATCACATGATTTTCACCCCCCCCCCAAATTTAAATATCTTGACAACGGTTTATCCTAAAGAAATAGCGTCGATCGTATTCGTATTCTTGTCAAAAATGACGCATGGAACAAGCATTTCTTAAATACGCTTAAACATATTAAGTGTTTTGTTTCAAGTTTTTACGATTTTTGCAAGTCATTTTGCAAATTCTGGCCAGAACCGTTCTTCAGAGATGTATCAAAATCCAATCTCCTCCATGAAGACGAACAGACTTACATACCATATTTGTGAAATTTCGTCAAAAAGTTTTCCAACTGGAGTAGATAAATACATTTTATAGACACAGACAAACTTACACATACTCACAAACACCTCCAAATAGAAGCGCACATAGACGTTAAGTTAGAAATAGTGAAAAATATTAATAAATGAATTTGTAATATATATATTTGAAAATTTATATATTTGAAAATATATTTTTAATTCTATATGTATGCGTTATCTGTATTCTAGAACACTAAACGTATTGTTGTAATTCTTTTATTAATACCATTCAAAAGTAAATGACGGCAATACTTTTACATATACGAGCACAGATCGAGTATGAAAATAAATGCAGTCAAACGCACTAGAAGATATCGATTCATGATAAATTGCTCGAAAGAAAAAATATTTTGAATTTCTGTGAACTATTTAAATAACTCAAGGGAACAGACCAAGCTGATAAGGCTAAAAAAAGCCATTTTTCATTTTGAACGGAAATAGAAAAAGTATGTTTCTGAAAATGGTTTTTTGCGAAACCAATAACGAATTTGGAATACTGAAAAGGAATTAATTTCAATTTAAAGAGATGGAACCACAAGGGAACATTCACTTATTAAGGAAAAATTTTAGGTATGTTAAGAATGTTAGCATATAATTAATTCGGGTTCTCAGCTTCACATTACATCAGTTTTAAATTCATTTCAGAATTTCTATCAAAGGTGTGTAGAAGCCCTATGCTTAGAAAGAAACATTATTTTGTTCTTTCTCAAAGAATACAAATTATTTCTTACACTTGAAATGCATTTATTCTTTAATTTATACCGTTATTTAAATTGCATTTAATAAGTTAGTATTCTGATAAGTTTCTAGAATTGTAGTTTTTAGAAAGATGCATATAAGGAAAGTAAAAATTCATTATTTGCTGTGTCATTATGATGTTAAGAGCTTTTGCAATGTATATTTTTTACTTTCCTTATATACATAGTATAATGTATAAGGAAAGTATTGTGACGGGGTCGAAAATTCGAATTCAAGTTTTCGACGGGAGGGCATACGAATCAAATGTTTTTGAGTTGGTGTGTGGCAGTGAGTCTGTGGAGATGATATCTTATAAACGAATGGAAGGAGTGATTTGAACTAATTTGTACAAAAAGTATAACCCATGAATACTGGAGGCCTATTGTTTTTATACGCAATCGAATGTTCAGAAGCCCCCTAAATTTTGGAGTGAAATTTTGAAAAAATCATCAAAAAATAAAAACCTCTAATAGAGTTAAGCAAATTATCATATCTTATCTAATTTTTCATTAGAAAACGATTTATATAAACTTTAGAACGCTAGCATGAACCGTTCTCGAGATATTGCACATTTTCCAAATAAATTTAATAAAAAAATCGCATAAAAAAATATAATATTAATTATTGTGAAATATGTTCACTTTTCATATGCAATATCATGCTATAAATTTGGTGACATCATTCTGGTGGATCTAGCTCGTTCCATTTATGAGGAAAGATACTGTTGCGAACGCGCAATATTCCCTTTGGAGTTTCCTCTTTCGTCTGTCTGGAAGGCCAGGAGAGGAAAACATACTCCCTGACGTCAGCATGACATGAGGATGACGTGAGCCCAGGATTTCCCAGTTAGAAGAAGGGTTAGAGAAGGGTTTATTGCCAATTTGGCGGCATTTGGCGACTTCTGGAACGTTCCAGAAACTTTTCGATAGAACGATTATTCTTTGAGATATAGAGATTTCCAGAAGTTTCTATGGAGAAACTATAAATTGGAGGCAGCACTGAATCGGAGTTCAGTTGACGAGTTGACAATATACGAGTTACAAAGACCTGTGACCTTTGTCAATGTTTTGAGATTAGTAGCGTTTGTTTAGTGAAATAATTTAATCCAGTATTTTGAGAATATTATCGCTTATTCTATGAAATTAGTGGCGCATTTAAGTGCTGTTTGATCGTATTGTTCTTTTTACCTTCTGCTTGAATAAATGTAAGTTATCAAGAAACTTGGAATCGTTCTTGTATCCTGTTATGCACCAACGATTTTAGAGGATACGTTCGTAACAATACTTTGGGTAATACTTTTGTATTTGGTCGCCAATAGTCATTTATCTGCTATAAGAATAACATTTCTCCGTTTATAAAGCTTAGCGAGATTTCGGGGACGAATTTAGAGGAATGTCACCAACTTGATGACATTTTTAAATGTTGCCAAATTAACAAAAATGTCTCCAAATTAATGAAAATGACGACTAATTGACGAAAACCCAATATCTTGGAAAGAATATTAGAATCTACTATAAGAATGATTTATTTACATGTCCGTAACGTTTGGTATAATTTTGGTTACGAATTCGTCAGAAAATATCTAACTTTGTGACTTTTAAATGTTTCAAAATTGAAGAAAATGTCAACCAATTGATAAAAATGTATTCTCTAAATTGATGAAACTGATATTAATCAATGAAATGAAGACTAATTAATGAAAGTTCAATATCTTAGAAAGAACATAAGAATTGACTATGAGAATAACACATTTATCCGTCCGTTTATCAGTAACGCTTGGCGTGAAATTTAGCGAGACGTCGCTAACTTGGCGACGTTTTGAAATGTTGACAAAGCGACAAAAATATTGCCAAATTGATAAAAATGATACTAAATGGGTTTCGTAAATTCTGATTTCTGTCACATGAATGGCATACCTTCTAGTATGTAAGAAATGCTCTTCTCTCTATTTATCTTTAACACTGGGTGATGTATTTGGCGAATAATCTAGCAAAGTATCGCCAAATTGGCGATATTTCGCCTCAGATTGACAAAAATATCGTCAAAATTGCAAAAATGAAGCTAAATTAATGAAACTAACACCTAATTGATGAATTAATTATTAAATTATTTTAATATATGGGCTATATCGCTTATTGAGGATGCTATTAATATTGATAATTGTTTATTTAGAGTTGCGTGAAATATAAGTTAATTGAAATATAGATCGTTAGAATTGTGACCATTTAGACCAACGATACAAATTTAAAAAAAAAAGAAAAAAAATGCTACTTAAATATGGATTCTGGTATGAAAATGTCGAGTTGCACCATATTTCAATTAATTTTATATGAATATACGATTTGGCATTTTTTAATATTTAGATGAAACTTCTATAAAATTTTCTGAAACATAATTAAAATTAGAATCATTTTACAGTGCTTATACTGAAAGAGTTATATCTCATACACAGAAGCATAGTATACACAAGCAGATGGAAAATCTAAGCGACCCATAGATACGTAATTTGGTACATTGACATTTCAGGTCAAGTCCGGGGATACCTGAGAGCAAATTTTAAAAATTGGAATTAGTTTTTAGTTATTCAATGTTGAAGCCCATTTTGTTAAATTTTCTCACAAGTCGATATCTTAGCGATCGAAAATTTTGTCACAGAGTTTTCATCTTAGTACTATCGAAAAGATCGAGGGATTCCATTTAAACAGCTTTAAGTTTAATCCGTATTATTAACGAACGGATTTTCGGGAATTAAAAAAATATATATATACTTTTCGTGATCTGGAGCCTTACTCGATATTAAAATTCCAATGTTGAAAAAGCAACTGACAATCCGATCTTCATAATTTAACAGAATTTAAAGTGAATATTGTAGACTACTCTAGAAAATTTTGTTTCTGGGATTATTAATTTACTAATTATGATTTTTATAATGTATCAATATATTGTAAAATTTTTCACTTCAACATTCAATTCACTGCTTATAGATCCAAACCTGTGCCGTTTAGAACATACGTTTTGAATCGGAATATCCAGTGTGCCACCAAACGCGTTGGTTGCTAAGGGTTTCATAAGTTACATCCTAGGAAGTCGTGATGTCGAAATGTGGTTCTCATATTTTGTTCTAAACAAAGGTATAGAGCATTTTTTGCTTTGTGAGAATTTTGTGCGAATTCTTAAGGTTTATACCTTAGTCTCCTGAGATATAGATAATAGATTTGTGAAATCGTGTTTGAAAATTGTTTGTGTGTATTTGAAATGTATAATACTGTGTTACGTTTTATTTTGTTTTCTCGATGCCAAACGTTCTGAAAGCAACAAGCAACGTAATATTAAGTTATTCGAAACTTGAGAAAGGTGTTTAATTGTCTCTCGTTTTCTTAATTTATCAGAACTTTAAATCCGTCCTTACGCTGTCGCATGCGAAGAGGTATTTAGGCGCTCATTACACTTACGTAGTGGGGGTAAAACGCGACCTCCACGTACCGGGAGACTAGGGCTTAAAAGATTAGAGAATGGAAGCAAATGAATTCCTTATTTAAATGCAACACGCAACAATGGGTGCATTTTCTAGTAATCAAAATATGCTTAAAATGCCATAAAGATAAGAACTGACTCACTGTGTTCACAATTAACATCTTATATTTTAATTAATTTTTGTACTAATCATTCGATGTGCAGATTCGTCTGTCTAGTTCTAATTTTTCACATAATGTAGTCGCAAAAACATAAAAAGAAAAAAAAAACATGGCATTACATGCATTTACTGTTGAGTTATCATAATCAAATCTTTTGTTTCTCTCATACAAGCAGGCGGAAATATATTTTAAATTATTCAAAATCTGTACAGTGGGTTTTAAAACCTCATTTCACATCATAATGTAAAAAGCAAAAACTTTTAATAACTTTTCTACACAATACAGTATGTAAAATTCAGATCCAATATCTTTACTATTGAATTTTTTAATGTAAAATAATTTATCACCTTCCATAACAAACGGTGATAAAATACTTTACAATACTCAACGCAAAACTAAAATTTTAAGACCCCTAATACAACGGAAAATCGGGCTTGTTTCCCGATAAGACTAGAAAGGAAGTTGATACATTTTGTTATTTTTAATATCGACGAGCTTTTAAAAACTGCTGGGGGTGTTTATACCGTGTACACTGTTATTTTCTTTTGATCGCGGTGTGAAGGTTTTTTAATGCCTGAAAGAGTTTCATTTTATCGTCGCGTTTCAATGTTTTTTCATGATTCGTTTACTATCGACCTGGCGGTTGCAAACATCTTTTACCAGGATCAATTGAACACCGGGGACTGTATACGTATAAGTATCGAAATGAGCATTTTAGTGAGGTTTTTACTGGAGCTTGACTACCTCTACCGGTTGAGCTATAGGATCGAGGTTAAGACATTAATGGTTCGTGTTAGGGACGAAACCAATGAAATTAATTGCGTTTTGTTACGAGATAGTACTATAATGATGTTTCGATAGCTTTTGTCTGCCAGTCAACCGTTCCACTTGGAGACAATATTGAAGGCTTCTAAAAATGTCGCCAAATTGACGAAAAAATCGCTCATAAAATGTCGCCAAATTGATATAATTACGCTAAAGCAATGGAATTGCATTTTGTTAGGGGATTATAATGTGATGATGTTTCGGTAGCGTTTGTCTGTTAGTCCGGCCATCCCACTCGAGGGAAAATTTGGCGACTTTTTAAAATGTTAATTAATTTTAAAATGTTTTAAATTAATAGACATAATGCATAATTGATGACACTTCAATATTTTGCAAAATTAAGTTCCAGTTCCTTGATAATCTCTGCCGTTTTGTGGGAATTAAAAAATATTTTTTGTAAATTGGTTTACAAACGGGACCAGGATGTTTTATTCTTTAGATCTGCCTGTGAAGATAGTTTTGTATTGTGAGAACAGAGATTCTTATATATCTTTTTATGAGAATTAAATAAAATATTTAATACTATGCTTTGAATAACAATATCGTTTAGAATGTTATAAGAATGTGCTCATAATTGGGAATTTCAAATTACTTAATATATTATATATTCCTTACGAAAAACGGGTATATTCTGCTAGTATAGATAAAATGCGCTTACATATATCTGCAGTTATAAACATTTGCTTATTTCGAAGATAAATGCTAATTTTATCTTCTTTAGGAAGTATCGTATATAGAATTAAAATATAACATATAAAACTTTTAGCTACAACACTCTTTAATATGGCAGGGTTGAAAAATTTAATTATCTTGTAAATCTGTAAGATTTTTAGCAGGTCAAATTGAGTTTACGTCAAATTTAGGCGTTCACTTTTCAAAAGTTTTTAAACTTGACTGCCACTCTGTCACTAAATAATTTATGAGCTTCATTTTCAAGGTTTTCTCGTTCATAAACTGTTCAGTCATAGCTCTAATATTTAATAACTAATTCTTATTACGAGCTTTTTAGGTAAAAAATAATTTTGTGTCGTCCATGCAACCGAATGTTACGCATTCTTTTAGATTTTATTAACGTTTTCTATATTTTATTAAATTTATGAGATTTTACATTTTATTATTAATTTTTTCCCGAAATACTTTGTTGTAAGAATAACACATTTAATTATGAAATACAATATATATGAGTTTGTTATTTCAGGAATTCAAATGTAATGTAGTTATTATGAAAATGTGTTTGAAAACCACTTTAAAAATTATCGTTTAAATCCCGAATAAACAAAATAAGGAATCCAGCTAATGTCGGAGGCAAAAGAGAGACAGAAAAACAGATCAATTATATAAAAAACAAGGAAGGCCTCTATCAACAGAGAGTTGAACACGTAACATAGAAAAAATTGCAATGCCAAACATAAAAAAAGAAGAAAATGTTAAAAAAGTAGATAAAAGTAGAACATTTGCTCAACAGTGAACCACTTAGATACTGTATATAAAACTAGTACATAAAATATACTGCATTTAAAAATAGAATGTAAAAATATACTGCAATATATGAGAACAGAGATATCTTATATACTGTGTCTAATTTCTTATCTACTGCAGTATATAAAAAAAGTAAAAGTAAGCATACAATATTAGCTACTGTCAAACTAATAATACAGAAAACATGTAAACAACCTGTTTCGAAAAGTATAAGAGCTGCTTCATCCACTTACTTGAATATAACATGTGTTTCTTCTTCCATCACGTGATTAATTTTCTATTCATGGGCAAATTCTTTGCCTTGATGTTACTATACTTTGTGTTTTAAAGAGGCTATTTGTCTCTGAAGCTGGCTTCCAAAGCACTTTTTCTTTTGGCTTATAACTTATGTTATTATATTGATTTATAATATTTATTTTGATAAATATTTTTAATATAATTTTCTTTTTAACAGAAGTTTGAGCAAATTTTTAAAATATAATGTGTCTATTCAATTTCGTTTTCATGTCACTAGTCTGATAAATTGGTGATAGTAGTTTAAGGAAGTAGTTTCCAACCTTTTTACATCAGAGGACCACATTTCCAAAACACGATTGAGTTACGGATTTCTATCAAAATCTTTAAATGTTGACCAACATAAGAATAGGCCTATGTTCAATAATAAATGTTATTCACTGCAACATAACGAGGAAAACTAAACATATTATTGAAGTTACTTT